>JAJPUD010000216.1:403072-452786 GCA_023553655.1 Myrmecobius fasciatus | reverse complement strand
GGAGGGAAGGAAGGGAAGGAGGGAAGGAAGGGAAGGAGGGAAGGAAGGGAAGGAGGGAAGGAAGGGAAGGAGGGAAGGAAGGGAAGGAGGGAAGGGAGGGAAGGAGGGAAGGGAGGGAAGGAGGGAAGGAAGGGAAGGAAGGGAAGGAAGGGAGGGAGGGAAGGAGGGAAGGAAGGGAAGGAGGGAAGGAAGGGAAGGAAGGGAAGGAAGGGAAGGATGAAGGATCCTAATGTGTTGGGAGGACATGGACAGAAAAATATGTATATTCTCATACAGAATGAGGAGACAAGAATTGGTTGAAGTAGGATCATAACTACCAAAATTATATCCAGAATAATAGTTGGATAGTGAGAGAGGAAGCTCAGCTGAGTTGCCACCAACAAAGAAAATATGACCTGGTCATAGTAACTAGGCAACTAGGGAGAGCAGTGGACTTGCCCAGAGTCAGAGAGACCTGAATCCAAATCCAGCCTTAGACACTTAGTGATTGTGCAATCCTGAGTAAATCACTAAACCTCTATTAACCTCAGTTTTCTCATCTGTAAAACAGACACAATAATACCTACTTCAGAGAGTTGTCAAAAGGAAATTATAAAGTTCTTTGCAATTCTTAAATGCCATATAAATGTGGGGGGGTATACACATATATGAGACTGGATTTAAATTCAAATCTTACTGATTCCAAATCCAGAACTCTATCTACTTCAATATTTAACTATATGCTTGTTCTTTTTTCTTTTTTTAATAATTTTTATAGAAATCTTTCAGTTTCACCTTCTCTCCTATTACATATTTCTTTGACAGTCCCTATATTCCAACAAAATTGAACTCCATTTCCCAAACTTGACTGTATTTCTCAAACTATATTTGTTGCTTCTCTGGGCAGACAGAATGCTAGTCTTGGAGTGAGGAAGATTCATCTGCTTGAGTTCAAATCTCACCTCAGATACTTATTAGTTGTGTGACCCTGGAAAAGTAACTTAACCCTGATTGCCTCAGTTTCCTTACCATAAGGGAAATAGCAAACCATTCTAATGGCTTTGACAAAAAAAAAAAAAAGTCTTCCAAAAGCCCTTCTCTCTTCCTTCCAAAGAGCCATTCCATACAACCAGAATTTTTCCCCCTGAGGCAATTGGGGTTAAATGACTTGCCCAGGGTCACACAGCTAGGAAGTGTTAAATGTCTGAGATCACATTTGAACTCAGGTCCTTTTGATTTCAGGGCTGGTGCTCTATCTACTGTGCCACATAGCTGCCCCCAGAATTTTTTTTAAGAAAAAAATTAAGATGAAAAAAATTCAGCAAAAGCAACAATGCATCAAAAACGTCTGAAAATAAATGCAATGATGCACAACTATGACCTCCCCCTTCTGCAAAGTAGTAGTAGCCTGGTTCTTCTCAGTATATGTACACTTTACTACTGTTGCTACTATTCTATTACTACTCCTATCTCACATTCCTATAAGATTTGGGATAAGGACTAGACAGACTTGTGATTTCATTGGTATAGGGAACTCCTAGGTGAGGAAATGCTCTGTGCCAACATAGTTTGTTACCTTCTCTGTAACTTAGACTCTTAGAGAGTTGCCTAGAGCAGTGGTGTCAAACTCAAATAGAAATGAGACCATTAAACTATATATAAGGATCCTTGGGGATACATACTGATTTAGACAAACATATATTAACATTGTGTTCTATTATATTTTTTTATTTTGTTAAATATTTCCCAATTATTGAAACATAGTATTTTCATTTTTCTTATTTATTTTTTCTTATAGTTTTTTTTCTCTTTTGGTCTGATTTTTCTTGCATAACATGGCAAATGTGGAAATATGTTTAAAAGAATTTATTTAACATATCAGATTGCTTGTTGTCTTGGGGAGGAGGAGGTATGGGATCAAGGGAGAAAAATTTGGAGCACAAAGTCTTAAAATATGAATGTTGAAAACTCTTTACATGTGTTTGGGAAAATAAAATGCTATTTAAAATTTTTAAAATTTCCTACTGTGTTATAATCTGATTCAACCTATAATGGGGAATATTGTGGACCACTTGTCCTGGGGTATTTGAACATTTAGCCCAAAACACTAAAATAAATGACTCTCCCATGTGGCTTTGGGGCAGTAGGTAGAGCAATAGATAGAGTGTCAGGCATGAAGTCAGGAAGATGAGACTTCCTGAGTTCAAATCTGGCCTCAGACACTTACTAGCCATGTCACCCTGGGAGAATCAATTAACCATGTTTGCCTCAGTTTACTCACCTGTAAAATGAACTGAAGAAGGAAATGGCAAACCACTCACCAAGAGTTGGATATGACTGAACAACAGCAACTTCCTGACTTCAAGGATAGCTTCCTACCTGATTTACCATGCTGCCACATTTCTACAACATTTTATTAAGAACTTTTCTCACAATCACTCAGCAAATTAGGTAGTATTGTTATCTCCATTTTACAGATAAGGAAACTGAGGCCCAGGAAAGTGAAGAATTTATACAAGGCTAAGGAACAACTTAATGGAAGAATTGTGAATCAGTCTAGGTCTTTGACTCCTAGTTCCAAGCTCTTTCTATTAAGACTATGAGATTTGTGAGAGACCAAAGGAATGGCAGAGGAGGCAAGTGAAAAACCTACTATATCCTTGGCTTCTTCACTTAGAATAAAGGTGTCAGGCATGTGGTAGGCAACAGTGTCAAATTTAAAACAGATTAAAATGTACTTAGTAAATATTTAACAAATAAATAAAAAACCTTATAAAAATTGTTCAGAATGTCAATATATGGTTTTCTAAGTCAATATGCCTCAGTTTAGTGTCCTTGTCTCTAAGTTTGACACTATTGACTTTGAAGATTTGTTAGTGGATGTTTTGAAGGAAAAGGAAAAAAAAGAGAGAGAGAGATGTAGAATAAGAGGAGAGAGGAATGGGCAGGGGCAGGTAGGGGGAAGGGGAGAGGACAGGGGCGGGGGCAGGGGTTTTGCTGGAATGTTACAGCTTCAATTCTCAAAAGCTGCTCCTGAGCTCTGGCCTGGGGCTTAGGGTTGATCTGATAAGATGTGACATGACTGCCTGAAAAATGTTGAAACCTGTAAAATGTTTAAACCTGTTTTTGGGGTGTGTGTTTGTGTGTGTGTGTGTGTGTGTGTGTGTGTGTGGAGCATGTGTGTTTCATTTAATAAGAAAGGAGACTGGGATAACAGTAAGAAGCAAAGAGAAGAATTGTCCCCTTTAATCAAATCAAATAGGACTATGAAGAGAAGGGTGGGGAGAAGCAAGGAAAGAAAAAAAGGAGAAAGGCAAGGGTGTAGCATGGGGAGAAGGAAAGCTGAAGAGGGAAGAAAGTCAGTAGAGAAGGAAAAGTGGAGAAACTACAATCCTTCTTACCTAGATATAATACCTTGCAATTTATAAAGCCCTTTCATATTCATCATCTCATAAGATTATCCCAACAATTCAGTGAAAAAGATGGGGCAAGTATTGTTATCCCCATTTTACAGATAAGGAAACCTAGATTTAAGGGATTTCATTAAACTCCTACTATTGGTAAATGGCAACTCAGGTCTCTTGTCCCAAAGCTAGCATTTAGGGATGACTAAAGAAATGAAGAAGAAGAAATAGAAGGGAGAAAGGAGGAGTTTGGAGAGTAAAAGGAAGAGAGAGGGAAGGAGACTGGTTGGAAGGATGAAAGAAAAGAGGGAAGAGAGAAAGTAAAAAGAAGGTAGGGAAAGGAATAAGATAAAGAGATTAGGAGAATAAATGCAGGAGAAAGAAAAGGGCGAAAGGAAAGAAAAGAGAGAATTAGAAGGAGGATATTAGGTGTATTGTTCAGTTCAAGTTCCTACTGCTCCCCAAGCCTCTTCGCTCCCAGGGTTAGGAAACCTTAGGTTATGTCCCGATCTGGACTACCTGTCTTCTTCCTCCTCTTTGAATTAGCATTTGATAAGCCCACCCTATATTGTTCCAATTTATTCCAACCCTTTTGCCATCTTCATATTTATAGGCAACATCCTTGGAATAAGGTTCCGCCCTAATGGGGGGAAGAGGAAAGGACTGTTAGCAAATCCTGTCATTAAGGTCCTGTTTATAATTCTATTGTGAAGGGTAATCATTTGCAAGTATAAGTAAGACCCTCTGCACCTTCATGACAACTGTCATCACATAACCACACCGTGAGAAGGTCTGGCCCTGCCAGGAATGAAAGGCATGCAATCTGTTTAAATTGGGATGGCTCAGCAGGTATTCTCTGACTTTCTTCCCCAACTCTTCTCTTAGCTTAACCCTCTCTATGTGCAACTTAAAGGATAGAATCATTCTTTCCAGTTAATGAAGACCCAGAAAGGTTAAAATCTTGCCTGAGATCACCTAGTCAATAGCAGAAAGCTGGGCCTCCCTCGTATCTAGTAAGAAGCCAGGTGTCCTGTTTCTATGACTCTTTCACTCTTTGAAAGGGCAAGGTAGCAGAGTAAGGAGACCTCAATTTAAATAAAGGGTTATTGGTAAATAGGAAAGCCAAATTTTCCTCTGGGCCCAGGAAGGTCCCTTCTCATTTCCAGACCTCAGTGTTCATATCTGGAAAATGAATGGATGGGACTAAATGATCTCTGGAGTTCCTTTTGCTTCTATCATTCTGTGAGCCTGGAAAGCATAAGTATGACGATGAAATATGTAATAACTTGTATTTGCTCCTTCTTTCTGGGCAATTTGGGAGATGTTTGTGGAGCAGAGGAAAGGAGGATTTAAAATCAAAAGACCTATATTCAGACCCAGGCTTTGCTACTCCTTGCCTTTCTGTCACATAACCTTTCCGGGTCTCAGTTTCCTCTCTCTCTTTGTTGCTTTCTATCTCTCTCTGTCTCTCTGTTTCTCTGTGTGTTGTGTCTCTCTTTCTCTGTGAGTGTGTGTGTGTTTCTGTCTCTCTGTCTGTCTCTGTCTTTGTCTCTTTTTGTCTCTGTATCTGTCTCTGTCTCTCTTGTCTCTCTGTATGTGTCTGTCTGTCTCTGTCTGTCTGTCTCTATCTCTCTGTTTCTTCAATATACAGTGAGGATGTTGGACTCAGTGACCTCTAAGTTCTCCTATTCCAATTTTGGGTGCCTATATATAGAATTTTGCACATAATAGGTGCTTCACAGAATCATTCATTTATAACTAGAAAGGGCCTCAGTGGTCATCGAGTCCAACTCCCTTATTTTATAGATGGGAAAAGTGAGCCCCAGAGTGCCTACTTCCACAGGCAGTGAACTGGGATGTGAATGAATGATATCTGACTCTAAATCCAACCCTCTTGTAAGAGCATAGGCTTTGGAGTCAGAAGATGTGAATTTACATTCTGTCTCTGTCACTTGTTCCCTGTGTGACCATGGATAGGTTATCATTTAAACTTTCTGTGCCTTAATTACCTCATATGTATGAGGAGGTTTGATGAAATGGCCCTTGAGATCTCTTTCAACTCCAAAACTACTATCCACTGAAATAGCTGTTGAATTGAAATTATCTTTTATGGGTTCATCTAGAAATTAGTAGATCTTAGTCCTGTTGTTGAATTGCTTTTTAGACATGTCCAACTCTTCGTAACTCCTTTTGGGGTTCTCTAGGCAAAGAAAAATGTTTTGCCATTTCTTTCTTCAGTTCATTTTTATAGATGAGGTAACTGAAGCAAACAGGGTTAAGTGAATTGCCCAGAGTCTCACATTTGGTGGGTTTCTGAAATTGAATTTGAACTCCAGCCTTGGCAAGCTTTCCACTGTGCCACCTAGCTACTCTCAGATCTGGATATTCTCTGGCTTATCTTTTTTTCCAGGTCAGTTGTTTTTCCTAGGAGATATTTCATGTTTTTCTCTATCTTTTCATTTTTTTGTTTTTGTTCAAATTCTCTGGCTTATCAATCAATATTTTTCCTAAACTCAGATGCCTTGAACCGAACACTGACTCTAATTGTGGTCTGGCCAGGGCAGAGTACAGAGGAGATATCACCTCTTTATTCCTGGAAACTGTACTTGGGATTCCTGTCCAATTTCCGTCACTGGTAGCCCTTGAGGATCACTTTCAGCTCTGAACTATGGCATATCATCAATATCACCATCAATATAGTTACACAGTACCCAAGATTTATAACTTAGTTACAAACAAAATGTTACCGCTCCCATTTTATTGATGAGAAAACTGAAGCTATAAGAGATATAAAAGCATTTGCCCCAAATTTATCTGGTTAGCTAAGTGGCACAGACTTAGCAATTGTCTCACATTTTTAGGTATCTTCTTTACTCCCAAGATTACATTCTCATGACCCTTAGAATCAAGTTTAATATTTAATAGTTGCTCCATGAATATCTGTGGATAGACTAACTTATTGATGACACATTCTATTCCTTCACACATTCCTAATATAAGACAACCTTTTCAGATATATCTATTTTTGGTCATAAGAGGAATAGATGAAGAATATTCCTTATTTAATGTAGCCTAGTCCCAAGAATGGGAAAATTCATTTGTGTAATTACTGTATGCAGAGAACCATAAATCACTATCACTAGTTAGCCTTGGCAACTTCATCCTGATGTACCCAACTAATGCTATAGGTTTTTTTAATGTTCTTCATACTTTCTACAAGGCACAGATTAAGGAAACATTTTTTTCCTGGATTACACAGGGAACCAAGACATTTCTGAGGTTCTGGGTAGGCTCAAGCAAATCTTTTTTTCCCACAATATATCATTTTTAGCTATGAGACCCTGGGCAAGTCATTTAACTTCGTTTGCCTCAGTTTCTTCATCTATAAAATGAGTTGGAGAAGGAAATGGCAAAGCACTCCTTATCTCTGCCAAGAAAACCCCAAAAGGGGTCACAAGGAATCAGACATGACTGAAATGACTCAACAACAAGCTCCTAAAAGGCCATCATGTTCATCAGGACATTAGAAGTCATTTTTATTAGGTTTTTGTTTACCCCTCAAGCACGCATTGATAAAAAAAAATACCCTCAGATAAAAAAAGCATTTATTAATCATGTACTGTTTACTGGGAACTCTGCTAAAAATTAAAGATACAAAGAAAAAACAACATACAAATGAAATACAAAAAAAATACAAAAGATAAAACAATCCCTACTCTCAAGAGACTCAATCTAATGAAAATACTATATACTAGCAAGATATTTTACCCCATCAATTGTCTGATATCTTTCCTTTTCTCTCTTCTTAACTCTTTGAAATCTGACTTCCAAACTCATTGCCCAAATGCTACTGCTCCCTCTAAAGTTATGGATAATCTTTTAAGGGCTAAATCTAATGGTCTTTTTTCAGTCCTCATCCTTTTCGGTCTCTCTGCAGCATCTGGCACTGATAACTACTTCCTCCTACTACAACATTACTACTATTACTTTTTCCTTCCCCTATTTCTACTAGAACATTATTATTACTTCTTCCTATACTACTCTCTTAGTCTACTTCCTCTCTTTCTGACCACTCCTTAATATCTATGCTGGTTTATTATCCATCTCATGCTCCTTAATTAAGGATATCTCCGAAGTTTCCATCCTGGACACTCTTCTATTTTCTCTCTTTTCTCTTACTTGATGATCCTATCAATTCAGGGGGCTAATTATAATCTCTGCAAATATCTCACAGTCTTAGTCTCTTTGTCCTGCAATAGAGTTCAGTTGTTTTTCAGTCAAGTCAACTCTATGACTTTATATGCTAAGAAAACTCCAAAAGGGATAATGAAGAATTGAACACAACTGAAAACAATTAAACAACACGAAACTGGGAGAGGATATCTAGGCAACACAGTAGATTGAGTGTCAAGTCAGAAAGACTTAATCTTCATGAGTTCAAATTTGTCTTTAGAAATTTAGCTGGGTAACCCTGGGCAATGAGCTAGACAAAGAAATGGCAAATCCTTCCAGTATCTCAGCCAAGAAAACCCCTGAAATGGCTGAAGCATAACAGGCCAAGAACTGTGTGCTGGTATTGTGGATACAAAGACAAAAGTAAAATAGCCCTTGCCCTCAAGGATCTTCCATTCTCTTTAGAGTTAAACTTAGACATATTTAAGTATATTTAAAGTAGATAAAAAGTTATTTGAAGGGAGAATCAGAAAAGGCTTCATGTAGAGGCTTAGACAGCAATGGAGAATGCATGAACAAGAATAAATTATGTAATAAGGATGGAAAGAAAAATTGGGGATGGACAGTAAAGAGTATTGAACCTCCAAAAGAGAAATTTCTACTTTATTGTAGTGATGGGAGGAAATCATTGGAATATATGAAATGGAATGGAAGACATTTTGGAGAGGGGAGAAACATAGAAGGGAGATCAGTTAGAAGGACATTGCAGTAGTCTAGGCTAAAGATAAAGAGGGCCTGAACAAGATGATGTCTGTGTGAGTAGAGAGAAGAGAACTAATAGATGAGATATTATAGAGGAAGAAATTATAAGAAGTCAAATCTCTTCTCTGCCCCATAGCTTACAGTGATTACTTGTTCTGGCTAGAAACTCTAAGGGTCTTGCCCTGATTCTTTTTCAGTGGCAAATTAGGTTATCTTTTGTCTCAATTCTTACCTAACTCTTAAAAGGTGAATGGGAATTGGCTCAGACAAAATGAGATCTGAGAAAGAGCTTAGTTTAAAAAGGCCAAGGTCATAGTCTACATATGAGATCATCAGCGGTCATCTTGATTTTTGTCTTGCCACCAGATTCCAGGGACTGGCAGAGAAAGTAAGGTTGATGACTTTGCATACCTCTGCCTCACTTAAATTCAATTCACACATAGGTCAAGACATTACTCTTGAGATGTCATTGGTTATCTTAGAGGATGAAAGATGAACAGCAACAGCAACAGTGATTGTCCATTATAGAGAAGACAAACTCTTTAGCTCAGCCTTCAAAGCTTTGTACCAATCAGCACCAATCTCATTCCTCATGATTTATTAGCATAGGCTTTCTATTCAACCTGTCCATTCTTTGTTTTTTTTTTATTTTTTTTTAATTCAAGCTTTTTATTTACAGAACATATAAGTGCTTTTTCTACATTGACCTTTGCAAAAAAAAATTTTTGTTCCAAATTTTTCCCCTTCCCCCTACCCCCACACCTAGATGGCAGGTAGTCTAATACATATTAAATATGTTAAATTATATGACAAATCCAATATATGTATACATATCTATACAGTTATCTTACTGCACAAGAAAAATCAGATCTAGAAAGAGAAAAAAAAACAATGAAAACAAAATGTAAGCAAATATTCACAGAAAGCGTTAAAATGTTGTGGTCCACACTGAGTTTCTACAGGCCTCTCTCTGGATGTATATGACTATCTTTATCACTGAATAATAAGACCTGGTTTGAATCACTTCATTGTTGAGGAGAACCATGTCCATCAGAATTGAGCATTGTATAGTCTTGTTGCTGTGTATAATGTTCTCCTGGTTCTGCTGATTTCACTCAGCATCAGTTCATGCAAGTCCCTCCAGGCCTCTCTGAAATTGTCCTGCTGGTCGTTTCTTACAGAACAATAATATTCCATAACATTCATATACCATAATTTATTCAGCCACTCTCCAATTGATGGGCATCCATTCAGTTGCACATGTGGGTTCCTTTCCCTCTTTTAAGATCTCTTTGGGATATAGGCCCAGTAGAAACACTGCTGGGTTAAAGGGTATACACAGTTTGATAACTTTTTGAGCATAGTTCCAAATTGCTCTCCAGAATGGTTGGATCTGTTCACAGTTCCACCAACAATGTATTAGTGTCCCAGTTTTCCCACATCCCCTCCAACATTCGTCATTATCTTTTCCTGTCATCTTAACCAATCTGACAGGTGTGTAGTGGTATCTCAGAGCCAAGCATTCTTTGTAAATGTTTTCCTTCTTTCCACATTCTCCCTACTTAAAATGTCTCCTTTGTATTTTTTTTAACCATTCACCTCCTCCAAGAAAATTTTCCCAGATTAACCCCACTCTTTTCTGCTCATGTCTTTGTTCAACTATCATAATATTCAGTGTAGAAATACACAACTGAGAAAATTTATGTATTCCTGAAATGTTTTATCAATAGAGTAAGTTTCTATGTGCAATAATAATAATAATAATAATAATAATAATAATAAGGCTGGACAAGAGACAAAATGGTATATTTGATAGAGGAAAGCCTGGATTAAGTCTTGCCTCTGATATACTTGATCTAGGTCAAGTCATTTAATGAATTGATGTCCCTGGGCGGTTCTCTAAGTTTATAAATTGCAGAATAGTTGCTGCTCTGTATTGATAGAGGGAATTTCCATAAATCTGGAGAAAGCTTCCTCTGGGGGAAAAAACTACAAACTTTGGCTTCAAAATGTAGTAAAGATTAAGTTTAAGAACCTAGCAAAGTTTTAAAGTCACTTTAAAAAAAAGACTTTTTGGATTGAATGTTAACAAATAATCCACAAAGTATTAGTTTGTCATTGCTAAGGCAAGATTGTGAGGTGTTTTTCCAGGAGATGGGTCAAACCCACTGGTAATGGCCAGCCCCTGGACTGCAGCTGTTAGGCAGCTTAGACTGCCAGGCAGAGTTCAACATACGAGAACACAGATTTTTAAACACTAATTAAAAAAAATAACACACACACATGTTTAATGTCAGCAAATTCTGTTCTCAATATATGAGCATTTGTTTTGTGATAAGGCAAGTTGCAGGTGTTAAAGCAAAGGCTCAGAGCTTCTGGCAGATGGTCCAGGACTGAAAGTACAATTTAAAGCCCTACCCTGAGCATATATGTTTTGTACCAACTCTGGAAATGACTCACATTCATATACAGGAATTATATTCCAGGATACTGGAGCTTTGTGGCAGGATACTGACAACACTTGCAATTCTGCAATGTAGAGATTTAGCAAGAATTAGTTTAACTAAGGAGCTACCAGATGTCAGCTTCCTGATGTGGCTGCACATCAGATGAGCTCTCCTATAGTCCCTTACTCATCTATCCATCTATCCTACTTCCCCAAAACCTGTCCATAAGTTTTCTTTTCTTTCTTTTTTTCTTTTTGCTGAGGCAATTGGGGTTAAGTGACTGCCCAGGGTCACACAGCTAGGAAGTGTTAAATATCTGAGTCCAGATTTGAACTCAGATCCTCCTGACTTCAGGGCTGGTGCTCTATCCACTGCGCCACTTAGCTGCCCCCTGTCCATCAGTTTTCTAAACAGCAACCCCATCTTGTCCCTTGATTTTGGTGGGGAGAGGAAGTCCCATATGGAATAGTATACTAGGATTCTCCCACCTCACCTAAAAAAAGACTTGCCAAAAGTACCAAAATTCCCAACTATGATTCTCCATTTAAATAACTTTTCTTGTTAATAAAACATTTAATATACATATTCTCCAGCATGATAGCATTCACCAACCTGTAAGGTAGGTAATGCAAGTGTTATTGTTCCCATTTTATAAATGAGGAAATTAACTGAAGTTCAGAAGAGAATGACTTTCTTGGGACTATACCTAGAACTCAGACCTACTAATTCTGAACAACTAGAGTTAATTTTATATTTGACGTTACAAATCATGCATCTATTATACAACATACAAATGTAATGAAATACTATTGTGCAATTAGAAATGAACAGATTTCAGAAAAACCTGGGAAAATTTGTACAAACTGATGCAAAGTGAAATAAACAAAACCAGGAAAACATGGTATAATGATATCATTCTGTGCTGATCAACTATGACTTGGCTCTTCTCAGCAATACAATGATCCATGACAAGTACAAAGCACTCACAAGGGAAAATGCTATCCATAACTAGATAAAGAATTGATGGACTTGGAATGTAGATCAAAGCAGGTTTTTTTTACTTACTTTATTCTTTCTTATTTTTTTCCTTTTGATCTGTTTCTTCTTTTACAATCATTAATATGGAAATATGTTTTTACATTTATAGCATGTGTATAAACTAATCAAACTGCCTACCTTCTTAGAAGAGAGGAAGGGAAAAAGAATGAAAGAGTGAAAACTTTGGAACTCAAATCTTGTAAAAATGAATACTAAAAATTTTCTCATTATGTATTTTAGGAAAAATAAAACACTATTGTATAAAAAATAAGAAAAATAAAATGATGTTGATATAGTACATTATATATGTTATTTCCCTGGGTTCTTAAAACATCTCTGGGAAATATGTACTGTCTTTCGCATTTCATACTTGAGAAATCTGAGATTTAAGAAGATTACTCAATTGTTCATGATCCTACAGCTAATAAGTCTCAGACTTAGAAGTTTATCTTAAGAGTTTTATTGCAGGTACAATGCACTTTCCACTAACTCCATCATGTGAAAGGCTTCTACCTTTCATCATGGGATAATCACACAGGTCTAGAAGGTCCTTTGAGTTTCAGCCTCTTCCTACACATGCCAGGATGCTAGGTAACTTAAAGTTCTATTTGGTTCCCTAGCTCTTTTTTCTTGTATTTTGATGGAAGTGCTGCTTTTCAATAAATATGGCTGAAAAGGGGAAACAAAGAAAACCAGCACAGGGAATGATTCAAGATACAGCAGGAAGTGAGCCAGTGGGGAAACACTTTTATGGAAACACAGCACAGCAAAAGTGCTGACTTAACTAAATGTATATGAGAGATTTTTTATATTCTGGGACCCCATAATAATAATGACTAGCATTTTTATAGCATACTAAAGTTTATAAAGTACTTTATATACACTATTCATTTTATCCTCACAATAACATTATGAGGCAAGTACTATTATTATTCCCATTTTACAGGTGAGAAAACTGAGGGTGAAAAGTGGCTAAATGATTCATTATTCCATGGCTATTTAGTGTCAGATATTCCAATGCAACTCAAAACTTATAAAGTATCCATGTAAAAGGCTCTAGTGACACAAAGACAGAAATTAAGTAGAATTTATATTTTTTTGACTTCAAGTCCAGCACTCCTGAGGATACACTCCTGTGATTTTTATGCTTAAATTTCTCTAAATCCACATACAGAGGCAACATGGGTAGTAGAGAGCCAAGCAGGAAGACCTGAGTTCAAGTCCTTCCTCTGACACATCCCAGGCTTAGTAACCCTGAACTTAAATTCTCAGTTCTAAAAACTAAAAAGGGAAGTTGAATGAAAAGTGTCCTGCATTGATAGAAGGAACCTCTTCAACTGGGAGCTCCCTACATCAATGAAATCAATGTATATGTGCAAATACTTAACTTTATATTGATTTATACTCTTTTGGACACTAGCTCTTTTTTCATTCATTTCAGAGATACATGGATTATCTCCCCAGTTTAATCATAAGTTCTTTAAAGGTAGAGAGATGGACTGTGTCTTCTACATCTTGTGTTAATCCTGTCCTTTTTCCTTCCCATCTTGCTACCATTCCACCCAGTAGAATTCCAATCTGTGATCCTGGGAGCAGAGATCCCAGAGACAATCTAGTCTAACTGAGGAAATTGAGGTCCCCAAAGACAAAGTAACTTCCCTGGTTTGACACAGTAAGCATTAAAATCAAGATCTGACCCAGGTAAGGAGCCAGAGATAGTATTATTTCCATTGCAAGGCATTGCTTCTCATTAACTCACTGTTCTCAGGGCCTCCTTTGGAGAATCCACAACAATCTGTTAATAACATGGTTAATGCCAACCTGAACAGTGATTGCCCACTTTGAGGAAAGTTAGATGTCCAGGGTAGGGGTTAATAGCTTCAATTCAGATCCCACAGGTAAACCATTTGAATTATTTCATTTATAATGCCAACTTTGCAGGGTTGTCCAAGGACCAAATGAGATATTTGTAAAAATGATTAGCCTTGGACCTTATCCTTATGCCTGGCTGATAGCAGGTATGATAGCATAGCATAAATGCTTATTACTTTCTCCTCCTTTCAATCAGAGGATAGCATTTATTGCATTACTGCATGCTTAGCTTTGTGTTAAGCACTAAGGGGAAAAAACCAAAGAAATAGAAGGCATATTTCTTATCTTAGAGCTATGGTTCTCAAAGTATTGTCAAGAGACCCTTTCAGGCCCAAAACTATTGTTATAATAACATTAAAACATTTTAATTTCTAATCTCTATCAATAGATATGACCTACATAAACAAAAGCTCTTTGGTTATGCTCAATATTTTTAAACCAAAAAGTTAGATAATTAATGTTGTAGAGTACTTCTAGTCTTGGGTTTCTTAACCTGGTATCTTTGAATGTATTTTTAAAATATTTTGAGAACTGTATTTCCATATAATTGATTTTCTTGCTTTATTCTAATCCTCCAATTTTGCAAGTGAAGAAACTGAAGGATAAAGAAGGATTTGTTTTAGTTAGGTGAAAGAACAAAAGCAACAACCAGACAAAGGATGTGTGCTCTGGCCCTTTTTCTAAGTTCTTAATGTCTCAATTGTATGATAGGGCCAGAAGCAAGTGTACCATAAACAGAAAGACTTCGCTTATGATGATTATAGAAGGAAGAGTGAATGATTTTTGGTGGGGGTTCCTATTTCCATGAGAATATAAGGAATCTCAGCTGGATCAATGATTCACCCAGCTAGCTGATCCATCTCTGATAGAAACTCGAATAGATATCTTGTCAGAGATGGTTTTAATGTGATCCCCAAAGGGTTAGGATGTGCCCTGAAACCATGGACATATAGATCTAGAGCTGGAAGAGACTTCGAAGGTCAATTAAACCAGCATCTTCATTTTACAGAAAAGAAAATGGAAGCTCTTGGAGATCAAATGATTTGTACATGTGCAATAAGAAGTACAGCTAATCATGGGTAGGCTGAGCGAATATAATAAAAATGACAATACTACCCAAACTAATTTGCTTATTTAGTGCCATAGCAATCAAACTCCCAAGAAATTATTTTACAGATCTAGAAAAAATAGTAGCAAAATTCATTTGGAAGAACAAAAGGTCAAGAGTTTCAAGGGAATTAATGAAAAAAAAGGCTGATGATAGTGGACTTGCTGTACCAGATCTAAAACTATATTATAAAGCAGCAGTCATCAAAACCATTTGGTACTGGCTAAGAATTAGAGTAGTCAATCAGTGGCATAGGATAGAATCACAGGACAAACTAGGCAATAACTATAGCAATTTAGTGTTTGATAAACCCAAAGACCCCAGCTTTTGGGATAAGTACTCATTATTTGACAAAAACTGCTGGGAAAATTGGAAACTAGTGTGGAAGAAATTAGGGCTTGACTCACATCTAACACTACATACCAAGATAAGATCCAAATGGGTTCATGATATAAAGAGTGATATTATAAGTAAATTAGAGGAACGTAGTATAGTTTACCTCTCAGACCTATGGAGATGGAATAAATTTATGTCCAAAGAAGAACTGGAACTCTTAATTGAACACCAGATAGATAACTTTGACTATATTAAATTAAAAAGTTTTTGTACAAACAAAACCAATGCAGTCAAGATTAGGAGGGAAGCAATAAACTGGGAAATCATCTTTACATTTAAGGGCTCTGATAAAGGTCTCATCTCGAAAATATATAGAGAATTGTCTCATATTTATAAGAATTCAAGCCATTCTCCAGTCGATAAATGGTCAAAGGATATGAACAGACAATTTTCAGAGGATGAAATTAAAACTATTTGTAGTCATATGAAAAGGTGCTCCAAATCACTATTGATCAGAGAAATGCAAATCAAGACAACCTTGAGGTACCACTACACACCTGTTAGATTGGCTAAAATGACAGGAAAAGATAATGATGAATGTTGGAGGAGATGTGGGAAAACTGAGACACTGATACATTGTTGGTGGAGCTGTGAACGGATCCAGCCGTTCTGAAGAGCAATTTGGAGCTATGCTCAAAAAGTTATCAAACTGTGCATACCCTTTGACCCAGCAGCATTTCTATTGGGCTTATATCCCAAAGAAATCATAAAGGAAGGAAAGGGCCCCACATGTGCAAGAATGTTTGTGGCAGCTCTTTTTGTAGCAGCTAGAAACTGAAAACTGAATGGATGCCCATGAATTGGAGAATGGCTGAATAAATTATGGTATATGAATGTTATGGAATATTATTGTTCTGTGAGAAACGACCAGCAGGATGATTTCAAAGAGACCTGAAGAGACTTACATGAACTGATGCTAAGTGAAATGAGCAGAACCAGGAGATCATTATACATGGCAACAACAATACCATATGATGATCAATCCTGATAGTCATGGCTCTCTTCAACAATGAAATGTTTCAAACCACTTCCAATTGTTCAGTGAAGAAAGCCATATACACCCAGAGAGAGGGATGTGCAATGTGGACCACAACATAACATTTTCACGCTCTCTATTGATGTTTGCTTGCATTGTGTTTCCTTTTTCTGATTTTTTTTTCTTGTAGATACGATTTTTCTTGCACAACAATGATGTGTGGAAATATGTATACATATATTCGATTTGTCAAGTATTTTAATATAATTAACATGTAGTGGACTTCCTGCCATCTATGGGAGGGGTGGGGAGTAGGGGGGAAAAATTTGTAACAGAAAGATTTGTAAGGGTTAAGGTTGAAGAATTATGTTTTGCATATAATATGTTTTGCAAATAAAAAAATTAAAATAAAAAAAATAAAAAATATATATATTTTTTAAAAAGTACAGCTAAGATTCACACTCATTTCCTTTGCTATAAGATCTAGAAGTCTTTTGGTATCCCCTAATTCCTATTAACATGTTAACTATTAGTCTGGCCTTAATCTTCTGAAACTTATGCTATGTATTTGATATGGATTTTTTCCAATTCAATAACCTTATATTAAGCATCAACTATATACAACTTGGGACAGCTAGAAGACTCAGAATGCCAAATCTGGTCAGGAAGACCTGGATTCAAATGTGACCTCAAAAACTTATTATGTGACCCTGGACAAGTCGCTTCTCCCCATTTGCTTCAGTTTCCTCATCTATAAAATGAGCTGGAGAAGGAAATGGTAACCCACCTTGGTATCTTTGCCCAAAAAACTCCCACAACCCAAATGGAATCATGAAAAGTTGAACATGACTAAAATGACTGAATAACATCTATAACATAGAGAGTTTAGCTATGCATCTTTCCATCTACATATAAATATATATCTATTATCTACAGTCATATAGAATTTACATATAATATGTACATTTACTTATATCTATATGTTTATTTATATCTATATGTATATATCTACCTAGTTACATATGTATATTCACCTACATCTACACATGTCTATTTATCTATCTATATCTATATACATTGTTTATCTATCTATATACTCATCTATATGCATATGTATCTATTTACATATGCATATACTGTTATCGATTTATCTTCCTGTTTATTTATATTTGTAGCTACTTACATTTACATATATGTATCTTTCACATACATATTTAGATCTACTTATACATTTATCTACATACATATACATGTATATCTATCCATATATATGTATATATACACACATATAAGTATATAGTTATCAACATATTCATATGTGTATTTATGTGTATACAGGGTATCCCAAAAGTCTCAGTGTGGTTTGAAGTTATTAAAGCTTATTTAATCTTCTGAAGCTTATTCTATATCTTTGATGTGGATAACTTCAAATCAAATAACCCTATAATTATTAAACATCTAATATATACAACTTAGAGAGAGGATATATATCTATGTATCTGTCTACATATATGTCTATTTATTTATAGGTTTATGTCTACATAAAGTTACATATAATTTATTAAAGCTTAAAATAATTTTGGGATACTACACACACATGCACATATACACACATACATATTTAGACAAATATTACAAATAGGCCATGAGTTGGGCCGATAATTAAGGGGGAAGAAAACTGACTAGATTCCTTTGGAGAATTGCAAAGCTGTTATAATGACCTCAAAGTTCTCCCAGAGACAAAGACATCTTTTAAATTCCAATTTCAATTAATATTTTCATAAGGTTTTGAAACTTGAACCTCCACAGTCTATGAAGAATGTAAGGAGTATCATTCATAGGGCAATAGAAGAGATATGTGATGGATGTGAATGCTCCTTTGCTTTAAAAAGGAACTATGCAAAAGAATCAGAGGAAAGCATGCAATATGAGAAATATACTTTGGGAAAAGAAGATGGAATGTGGCAAGAATGAGGAATATCCCAACTTCAAAAATAGTTCGCAAAAAGCAAAGATGATAATAATGAAGATAGTTGATAGACAAAGCCTGGAAGACAAGGCCAGAACAGAAGATTCAAATACAAACCAGTCTCATTCAGATTTTGAATATATCTAGCCAAGATAGCCACAGAAATGAAAAGGGAACAGCTAGCCCTCCAGCAAATCCTCAAAGGCTCCCTACTACTTCTGGGAAAAAATTCAAAATTCCCAATTGGGAATCTAAAGGCTTTTATGATTGATTTCTACATCATTTTTTTAGTATTTTATTTTTTTCCCAGATCATGTAAAAATAATTTTTAACTTTTGCTTTTTAAAATTTTTAATAGTATTTTTTCCAAGTACATGTAAAGATCATTTTCAACATTAATCTTTATAAAACATTGTGTTCCAAATTTTTCTCCCTCTCTTCTCCCTTCCCTTCTCCCCAAGATAGCAAGCAATCCAATATAGGTTAAACATGTGCAATTCTTCTAAACATATTTCCATATTCATCATTCTGTGCAAGAAAAATCAGATCAAAAGAGAAAACAAAAGAAAAGAAAAAAACAAACAAGCAATAACTATTAAAAATGTGAAAATAATGTGCTTTGATCCACTTTCAGTCTTCATAATTCTCTCTCTCTCTCTCTCTCTCTCTCTCTCTCTCTCTCTCTCTCTCGGTGCAAATAGTACTTTTCATCCCAAGTCTACTGGAATTGCTTTGAATCATCAAATTGTTGAAAAGACCAACTCCATCACAATTAATCATTACATAATTTTGTTGTTACTATGTCCAGTATTCTCTTAGTTCTGCTCACTTCGTTATTAACTGGCATCATTAACTTTGTTTAAACTTCCTTATCATTTTAGTTTCATTTCATCCTACTATCCTTCCCCCACTCTCCATTCTAGTTAAACTGCCCTGCTAATTGTTCTCCCTACATCTCCCATCCCCATGCCCTTACATGTAATCCCCAATTTTTGGAAAGTACTTCCTCTTTATCTCCACTTTACAGAATAAAAAGAAGTGACATTAGAGGATTCAGTTGATTAGTTATGTGAAAGACAGCTGAAAGGGGAAGAGACTTGAAGCAGGAAAACCAGTCGGGAGATTATTGGAATAGTTATAAGGGAAAATTAATAGCAAAATTATAAAATTTGTAAACTCAATTTGTTCCTTTCAGTCCTAGACAAGTCTAATAATAAAACAATAGAACATTTAGGATAGAATAGCATGCTACCAGCCCTTTTTTATGAGACAAATACTGTCCTGACACCTAAGTAGGGAATCAGGATTGAAAACTAAAGATCAGTATTCCAAAGAATATAAAAGGCATATGTAAATGAGTATGCAGAAATATTTAATAAAAAGCAAAGAGGTCACAGAAACATATTTTTGAAAGATTAAGTACTGCTAAAAGGTTTTGTTTTTGCTAGGAATTGGACAGTTGATTCAATAATGGAAAAACTGAATGTAATAAATCATATTAATAATTAACAAAAATAAATCATGTTAATAATTAAAAATAAAATATAAGGATATCAATAGAAATAGAAAAAAAAACTTTAGACAAAATACAGCACCCTTTCATGTTGAAAACAGTAGAAAGCACTAGTAGTCCTTTCTTGAATATGGTAAACAGTGTCTATCTAAATCTAGGACTGGCATCATTTGTAATGGAAAAACAGTCAAGGCGTTTCCAAGAACATCAGTCATAAGTAAAGATTGTAGCAATAAGAGGAGAAGAAGGAAAGAATTGAGGGAATCTAAAAAGCAATTAAGAGGGAAAAAATGACCACTTTTAACAAATGATGTGATGGTTTCTTGATGTTACTTTAAAGAATACAGCAAAATTAGTAGAAACTATTAATAACCAGTAAAGTAGACAAACACAGAATAAGTCTACAAAATTCAGCAGCCATTCTATATATTATATGTAAAACCCAGAAGAAAGGAATAGAAAAACATGTTCCCATTCAAAATTACATTCAGTGCTGGAATACTAAACTACCAAAACAATTACTTTATGAGATTAGGAAAAAATGATCAAATTTAGCTGGAAAAACAAAAGATTAAAAATGTCAAAAGAATTAATAAAAAAATATGAAGGAAGATGGCCTAGTCATACCAGATTTCAAACTGTATTGCAAAGTGGTCATTATCAAAACAAACTGGTACTGGTCAAGAAATAGAATGAACTAGATTTGATGCACAATACCCAAGAGTAAATGATGATAATAACCTAATGTTTGATAAATAAAAAGGTCCCAACTTTGGGGACAAAACCTTACGATTTGACAAAAACTTCTGGGAAAACTGGAAAGCAATTTGGCAAAAACTAGGTATGGACTAACCTCTTACACCATAAACCAAGATAAAGTCAAAATGGGTATATAATATAGACATATCTTTTATTTAGTCATTAATTTTTATGGAGCATTACAAGATACAAAATGGATTATTTTATTACATTAAATTTAAATATTTTTTGTACAAAACCAATGCAGTCAAGCAGAAAAGCAGAAAACTGGAGATTTTTGTTTTTACAAGGAAAGGTCTCCATTTTTATATACAGAGAGAACTGAGTCAAATTAATACAAGTCATTCCCTAACTGATAAATGGTCAAAGGGTATGAACAATTTTCAGATGAAAAAATAAAAGCCATCTATAGTCATGTGAAAAATGCTCTAAATTACTATTGATTAGTAAAATGCAAATTAAAATAAGTCGGACATAACACTTCAGACCTATCAGATTAACTAATAGAGAAAAGAAAAAATGATAACGTTGGAGGCATATGGGAAAACAGACACTAAATGTACTGCTGGGGCAGCTAAGTAGAATGCTGGGCCTACAAACAGATATCTATTTCTAATCAGGCTTTTTGAAAGGACAAGAAAAGTTCTGATCAAAACAGGAGAAAACTCCAGAGGTATGCATACAAAGGCAGGTGTGCCTCTGGGGGAGCCTAATACAATAACATGGCTGAGACAGACCAAAGTACAATAGAAAAAAGGGCACTTAGGTGGCACCATAGAGCAAAAGCACCAGGTCTGGAGTCAGGAAGACTCAACTTCCTAAATGAAAATTTATACTGAGACACTTCTTATATGCACAATCTTGGACAAGTCACTTAACCCTGTTTGCTTCAGTTTATCCATTTGTAAAATGAGCTGGAGAAGGAAATGATAAACCACTCCAGTCTCTGCCAAGAAAACCTCAAATAAGTAAGTTTCACTACTGAAAAAAACATTGTTAGTGGAGTTGTGAACTAATCCAATCATTCTGGAGAGCAGTTTGGAACTATGCCTAAAGGACTATAAAACTGTCCATATTCTCAAAACCAATTTTTTTCATTATTTCTCTTGAAGCTTTACTTTTTTATTTCTTCTCCAGATGAAATTTTTTTATAATTTTGTTTATTTCTGCAAAGAAATCATTTGATTATTTGATTTGAAAGTATGGCAATGAATCTATGAATCCTGGCCATCAATGGATAGAGAGGATCATGAGAGATAAAATGGACAATTATGGTTACATAAAACTGAACAGCTTTTGCACAAACATAATCAACACATTTAGAACAAGAAGGGAAACTAATTTTTTTCTTTATTAAAACTTTTTATTTGCAAAACATATGTATGGGTAATTCTTCAATATTGATCCTTACAAAGCTTTCTATTACAAATTTCCCCCCCTAGTTCCCCCATATATATATATATATATATATATATACGTATTTCCACACTTATCTTGTTGTACAAGAAAAATCATATCTACAAGAAAAAACATCTGAGAAAGGAAATACAATGCAAGCAAACATCAATAGAGAGCATGAAAATGCTATGTTGTAGTCCACACTCAGATCCCACAGGCTTCTCTCTGGGTGTATATGGCTTTCTTCATCACTGAATAACTGGAACTGGTTTGAAGCATCTCATTGTTGAAGAGAACCATGTCCCATCAGAACTGATCATCATATAGTCTTGTTGTTGCCATGTATAATGATCTCCTGTTCTTCTCATTTCACTTAGCATCAGTTCATGCAAGTCTCTCCAGGCCTCTCTGAAATCATTCTGCTGGTCATTTCTTATAGAACAATAATATTCCATAACATTCATATACCATAATTTATTCAGTCATTCTCCAATTGATAGGCATCCATTCAGTTTCCAGTTTCTAGCCACTACAAAAAGGGCTGCCACAAACATTCTTGCACATGTGGGTCCCTTTCCTTCCTTTAAGATCTCTTTGGGATATAAGCCCAATAGAAACACTGCTGGGTCAAAAGGTATGCACAGTTTGATAACTTTTTGAGCATAGTTCCAAATTGCTCTCCAGAATGGTTGGATTCATTCAAATTTCCACCAACAATGTATCAGTGTCCTAGTTTTCCCACATCCCCTCCAACACCTGCCACTATCTTTTCCTGTCATTTTAGCCAATCTGACAGGTGTGTAGTGGTACCTCAGGGTTGTCTTAATTTGCATTTCTCTAATCAATAGTGATTTAGAGCACCTTTTCATATGACTAGAAATAGTTTTAATTTCATCATCTGAAAATTGTCTTTTCATATCCTTTGACCATTTATCTATTGGAGAATGGCTTGAATTCTTATAAATATGAGACAATTCCCTATATATTTTAGAAATGAGGCTTTTATCAGAACCCTTAAATGTAAAGATGATTTCCCAATTTATTGCTTCCCTCCTAATCTTGTCTGCATTAGTTTTGTTTGTACAAAAACTTTTTAACTTAATGTAATCAAAATTATCTATCTGGTGTTCAATTAAGAATTCCAGTTCAAGGAAAACTATTAAGTGGGAAAAATAGCTGGAAAAAATTTGAAGTCTGGTATTCAACATTATAGGAAATTGATACAAATATATAAAAAATAAGAGCTATTTCCCCAACAGATAAATAGTCACAGGATATAAAAATCTTCTCAAAAGTAAAAAAGCCAAATCAATGGGCAAATTTAAAAATTCCCCAAGTCCCAAATAATAAGAGAAAAATACAAATTAAAACAACAGCGAGGTTCAAACTCACAACTCTCAGATTGGCAAGGAAGATAAAAAAAAAAGCAACAATGGAAAATTTAAATTATTGAAAGGTCTGTGGGAAGACAAGCATATTAATTCCCTGTTGATGAAGCTATTCATTGGTCCAGCCATTTAGGAAATCAGTTTTGAACTATCTTTACATCCTTTGACCTATTGACACTACTACTAGATCTATAGCAGAAAGAGATCAAAGAAGATGTGAATCCATATGCACAAAACCACTTATCAAAGCACTTTTTCTGGTATTAGAAACTTGGAAACAAAGTGGATGCCCATCCATTGGAGAATGAATGAACAAATGACAGTATTTGAATGTTGCTAAACAACATTGTCCTAAGAAATTACAAAAGGAATATATTCAGAGAAACCTGAAAAAACTTTTTTGAACTTTTTCAAGGAGAAATGAACAAAACCAAGAAAACTATTACTACAATGCTCACAACAGCATAAAGGTAAATTCTGATTAATGCAATGCCCAAGACAATTATACAAGATTGCTTTAAAAAACATGGCAGTGTCACCTCTTTTCGGAGGAGTAATTTCTCTACACATGAATGTCACAATATAAACTTGTAAATTTGTTTTGCTTGACTATACTTTTATTACAAGTAATGGCTTTCACTGGGGGCAAATGACAATTAGGAGAAATAAAAATTCAAAAAATAAGGAAGAAAGTAAAAGAATACAACAAAATATTTTAAGAATACACCAAGAAGACTAGATGGAGAGGAACATGAACAATCAGGGCAAAATTGATCATATTAAATTTAATATATATGATAAGCAAAGATGTATATAAAAGATCAATTTCACATACTATTAACTCATCTATTCCTTTTCTGGTCTTCTTTGTAGTGGAAATATTCAGGCCTGTTGATATTTTACTAATTTTTAGAAAAAGAAATGAACCATGAACTATGCCCAAAAAGGTTACAAAATTGTGTTTATTCTTTGATCCAGGAGTGTCACTACTGGGTCTGTAACCCAAAAAATCATAAAAGTGGGGGAAAGACCCACATGTACAAAAATGCTTGTAGCAGCTCTTTTTGTAGTGGCAAGGAACTGGAAATTGAATAGATGCCCATCAGTTAGGGAAATGACTGAATAAGTTAGGAAATATGAATGTAATGGAATATTATTGTTCTATAAGAAATGATAAGTGGGAAAAATTTATGCAAACTGATGCTGAATGAAATGAGCAGAACCAGGAAAACAATATACACAGCAACAAGATTATGTGATAATCCATTCTGATAGACTTGGTTCTTTTCAACAATGAGGTGATTCAAGCCAATTCCAATAGACTAGTGATGGAGAGTCATCTGCATCCAAAAAGACCAAATATGGATCACGACATAGTATTTTCAACTTTTTTGTTGTTTTCTTACTTTTTCTCCTTTCTCATTTTTTTCCCTTTTGATCTGATTTTTCTTGTGCAGCATGATAAATGTGGAAATATGTTTAGAAGAATTACACATGTTTAATCTGTATTGTATTACTTGCTGTCTAGGTGAGAGAGAGAAATTTGGAACACAAGGTTTTGTAAGGGTGAACATTGAAAACTATCTTTGCATGTATTTTTAAAATAAAAAGCTATTATTAGATTTTGGGTTTTTTTTTTCAGTTGGGGAGAGAGAAAATTAATTTTTTCAAATATATAATATAAAGATTATAATAAAGCATCTTATCTTACTATCTCCCACTTCTATACCCTTTTTCCCTTGCCTGGAATGAACTCAATCCCATAGTTCTCTCTTCCTGCACCTTCAACCCACTTCTGCTTATTGAAATTGTTCTCATCCTTGAAGTCCCAAGTCAAGTACTCTTTCCTGCCTGTATTCTTCCCTAATCTCTCCCGATCCCATCCCCAGCTGAAAGTGAGTTCTTTCTTCCAATTTATCATAGTACTTTGTATGGCTTTCTTTTGTACTTTCTAAGCTGAAGTCTAGAAAGGTCTTGGATGCCTTCTTCCTTGTACAATAGTGGAGTTTTCTCCTGAATGGATAAGTGAGGTTTTAGCTAAACTGGTATTGCCTACATTTAGACAAATAATGCTAAGGGGGATATGGCCTGCAAAGTAGCCTCTCTGCTCTCACTGAAATTCAGGTTGTTTTCCCAAATTTGTAGGGTTTCCCCAAACGGCAAGCAGATTCATGCTAGGCAGAAGCTACTAGTAGACTTAGCTGGGGGAAAAGGAAAACAATGGAATGGATTAGCAGAAGAGGGAGAAAAAAAAGACAGAGACAGTGGGAAAATAAAGAGGAGGAGAAGAGAAGCAAAAAGTATTTACAACAGAAAGTTTTTGAGGGATATCAATGGCTTCACGAGATCCTCTGGGGCTCTAGTTCTATCATAAGTATCCAATCCATAGTTTTAAAGACAAATTTCCATAGCAATTCATAGAGAATTCATTCATTTATTCATTTGCCTAGCATTTATTAAGTGCCTGCTGCATGTAGGCACTAAACTAAACAATGGAGATTTTATAAAGACAAGTTTTGACAAAACAAAAACAAAAATGAACCTTGCCCTCAAAAGAAAAAGAGAAAGAAAGAAAGAGAAGATTAGGGAAAGAGAGCAGGAGAAAGACCCACACACATACAGAGAGAAAGAGAGAGAAAGAAAGGGAGGGGCAGAGGGAGGAGCAGAGACAGAGACGGTAAAAAACATGAAGGGGAAATAATTTTTCCTATCTTCTAGAGTTTTCAAATCAGTTTATTCCCGTTAAAAAGCTTTAGTTCACCCCAATTCCCTCAAAATTTTATTCCTAACACATTGGTTCTGAGTGCACAAGCTGCCTTCAGGTGAACTGCAGACTTTCCTTATGTGAGAAGATTGAGATTTGGTGAATCAGGGATGTCCAGGAGGGCTTCCTAACTAGCATGAAGAGAGAGAGAAAATCAAGGTAGGATGCTTTGTTCTAAATAGCTTGACTATGGAAATTCACTGACTGTATCTTGAGAGCCCTGAACAGACGTGCTATGTCAGAATTAAGAGTGACTTTATTGATCACTGAATCAACTGAAAGAGGTCTCAGGGAACATCTAGTTCAACCTGTTCATTTTGCAAAAGAGTAAACTAAGACTCAGAGGAAAGCAAAGATTTATCCAAGGTCACACACAGCTTTTAAGAATTTGGAGGGGGAGATGGCTCAGCTAGATCATTTACATAGAAAAGTCACCAAGGGCAACTTGGGATGACAGAGGACCATTGGAATCATGCAAATTTATGGGGATTCCCTTCTCATCTGAATCTCCCATTCTATTCTATTCCTTTATATTTTCTCTTCATTCCTTTTGTATATGACCTCTCTATAAATGGTCAATGGAATCATAGCAATGACTTAAGACCATTCAAAATTCTACTGGTATTGAAAAAAGATAGAAACTGGGAGGATTTGTAGTAAATTTAGAGTTAAAAGTGGTCACCACCCTTCTTTTCCTGCAATCTTTCAGTTTTATATATCTCTTTGTAACCCTATTTGGGGTATTCTTGGCAAAGATACTGAGGTGGTTTGCCATTTCTTAGTCTAGTTCACTTTACAGATGAGGAAACTAAGGCAAATAGGATTAAGAAACTTGCCCAGAGTCTCGAAGCTAATAATTGTCTGAAGCTGGATTTGAACTCAGGAAGATGAGTCTTCCTGATTTCAGGCATGACACTCTATCCACTGCACTACCTAGTTTAATATTAAATTAGTTGTTGGAGGGGCAGCTAGATGGTGCAGTGTATAGAGCACCAGCCCTGAAATCAGGAAGACCTGAGTTCAAATCTGGTCTCAGACACTTACCATTTCCTAGCTGTGTGACCCTGGGCAAGTCACTTGACCCCAATTGCCTCAGCAAAAAAAAAAATTTAGTTTTTGGGGTTTTTTGGTAGCCATATTACATTAACAATTATATATTAAGCTTATAGTTCACTAGAACCTCCAGATTATTTTCTAATATACTACAATCTAATCATACTACCCTTGATATTGTATTTGTGAAATTTATTATTTGAACCCAAGTGGAAGATTTTAAAATTTATCCCTATTGCATTTCATTTTACTGACTTAGTCCAACATTCTAGTCTCTTGAGTTTTTTTCTAATTCTAATTCTGATTCTGCCATCCTGGTTATCCCTACTAGCTTTCTATCATCTAAGTTTTATCCAAATCATTGATAAAATGCTAAACAGCTTGAGGTAAAGCACAGGATCTTGGGTTACTCCACTGGAAATACCCTTCATAGCTGACATTGACTTATTAATATCATAGAGCCAAGATTTGAACTTTAACTTCACATACCATGCCATTTCCATTACATAATGATGTCTCTGACATAGGATTTTGTATTCCTAACAATGCTCTTTTCTCATGTCACACTTTGATTTTGAATGAATTTAAATAGTTTTCTGTAATTAGACAGATCCCATTTGGCCACTGATGAGATAAGATAGTCAGACCTATACATAAAATGAAATAGTGAGGTAGTACAATAGATAAAGCTCTGGGTTTGGAGTCGGGAAGAATTCAAATTTGATCTCAGACACTAACTATGTGACTCTGGGCAAGTCACTTAAGCCTTGTGCTCAGTTTCTTCAACTATAAAATGAGAATAATATCAGCACCTACCTCTGGGGATTGTTGTAAGGATAAAAATAAAATTATATATATGCCAGGGCTTGGCACATAGAAGGTATTTAATAAATAATTATTCACTTTCCTTTACCAAGCCTACTATGTAGAGATTTTTAAACATGTGCAAATAAATACACTAATTTGAAATTTAGAATATTTTAGATAGGTTAGAGTAAGGGTGATTTTCCTAATTTTTTTAAAGTAAGGTTTAAAAGTTGACTTCTGGTGGTGAGAAGATGGCCCCAGGATAAGCATATACCCAAGAATTTCTGTTAGGCACCTTGGAGGAGTCAATGTTTTTTAGGGCATGCTGAAGAGTCAGATTTTGCCTGAGATGGGATCTGCTTCTAGAACGCAGCTAGGATGTGACCACTAGAATGTCCCACTATGTGCCTGCAAAGATGGCAATACAGCTAAAAGAAATATCTAGGAGCAACCTGGGTATGATCCTTTTCGGAATTTTCTTTGCAGAGATACAGGAATAGTTTGCTATTTCCTTCTCCGGTTCATTTTACAGATGAAGAAATTGAGGAAAACAGGGTGAAGTGGCTTGCTCAGAGTCATACAACCAGTGAGTATATGAGGCTAGATCTGCATTCAGGAAGATGATTATTCCTGACTCCAGTTCTGGTGTTGAATCACCTTATTTAAGATTCTATTAGTTAATTATATTAGGGAATACTGGCTCAGAAAAAAGTCTTCATTGCTTCATTGAACAAGCTAAAATGACATGTTTTACTAATAATAACTAGCATTTATATAGCACCTACTATGTGCCAGGCTCTGTCCTAAATGCTTGACAAATATCCCAGCAACCTGGGAGATAGATACTATTATTATCCCATTTTACAACTGAAGAAACTGACTTATTTACCTAGGGTTACACAGCTAGTAAGTGTCTGAGGCCACATTTGCACAGAGATTTTCCTGACTCCATGTCCAACATTTTAACCATAGCAACATCCGGCTGCTATATTTTCTGTATTTTTCTACAATGACAAAGTTAGAATTGTTCCTTTCCTCTCTTGGACCTCCAAAGGCCAGAGCATCATAAGATCATAGATTTAGACCTGGAAGAAATCTCAACTTCATCTTGTCCAATTCTTTAATTTTATAGATGAGAAAACAGACACGGGAAAATTAAGACAGTTATCTAAGGTCCTACACATAGTAGGCATTAAAGGTGATATCTGAACTGAAGTCCTTTGACCCCAGAGTGCTCTTTCCTCTTTCCAGTTTCAAAATCTATTATCAGCCAAATGCTAGCCAGTCCAACCCTCTCATTTTACAGATGAGGAAATAGAGGTAACACAAATCATAAATCCTGCCTCAGAAATTTACTGGCTGTGTGACAACAGATAAGTCATTCAACCATTCCCAGCCTCAATTTCCTCATCTGTAAAATAGGGATGATTGGGATACCATATCAAATGAATTAATAGATAAAACATTTTTTCTAAACTTTAAAACACAGTATGAATGTTATTATTGTCATTAAAAATAATAGTTAACAGTCAGGATTGGAATCCAAGCCCAAATGCAAATCCACTGCTTTTTCAGGTATACTACACTTCCTTAATACTTTTTTTTATTCCATTCATATGTCATTTAACCAAGGAAAAGTAGAACCCACTGAGATTCCTATGAAAAAGCACTATGAAGACTAGTCCAAATTGAATTTCAAATTCTACATAGCTGACAGAGGACCTCATGGGTGTCTGCCACCCTCTTCTTCCTCCCCTTGCATGGATTAATTGTTTTAGGACTAGGATCTCACATTTTCTTCCTGGGTGTGGCCTCTGCCCAGCTCCTGCTGTGTGCCCAAACTCTGTACAATACTGGGTGTGGTGAGGCTGGGTGTGGGGAAGGGGGGGAGGGAAAGAATACCAAAGAAATCCTAGACAGTCCCTCAGGGGCCTTCCAGTCTATTTGGGGAGGCAAAACAAAGCAATATTGGAGCCTCATTCAAGGAAGTGAAAGCCCCATTTTGTAACATGAGCTGGGTACCTGAGCACCTCAGGGACCCAGGAAAAAGGGGACTTTGTGGGAGGGTGGGTGGTAAGTAAAAACTTTTCTTTACTAGAAGAAGAGTTTTGATCTGAGTTAGATTCGTGGAGAAAGACGCTTCAGGTAGACCCCATCATTTCAGAGACTAAAATCAGCAGCACTTGTGCAAGGCATAGTAGGACCAGGCTGCCTTAACTTCCCAATGTTAGAAGCTGTCCTTCCTTCCTCAGATCTCTTGAAATATTTACTCCTGCTCTTAGAATTTAGATTATTACAATCTATAGGATAGGAATGAAATCTGCCATTTCATTAAGATGGAGTGAAGAAACTCTCTCTTCCAACAAAAGATGGCACCTTTTTATTACAAAATGTAGTATCAATGTTCACTTTTTTGTTTTTTGTTTTTTTTAATCTCTCCCATGGTTTTTCTCTTTTGCTCTGCTTTTTCTCTCCCAACATGATTCATAAAACAATATGCATTAAAAATAAATAAAATTTTTAAAATGTAGTCTCAGATAGTTGTCAAGTCAAAAAGTGATTTGCTTAAGATGATACAACCAGAATGTGTCAAAAATCTTGACTCAAATCCATCTTCCTGACTCTAGGACTAATTATCTATCTACTTACTACCCCATGCTATCTCCAAAGAAGGGCTAGTTTTACCTCTAAATTCACAATGACTTGGAGCAAGCCTCACTATATTGAGCTCTTTGAGGTCCCCAGTTCCTTATCTATAAAATGAAGGGCTTGGAATAGATTGCTTCTGGGGTCACTTCTGGCTCTATATTCAGACTCCTAGGGTTCTATCAAACAAGGTTTTTCTCTTTCCACCTAGAAGCACAGTGTTCTCTGCTCGCTGGGAGTTAATCAATGTCTATCAATGGAACAAAGATGGGCCTCAATTTTCACTCCTAGAAAGTGAAGGGGCTTGACTAGATACACTTATAGAGTTCTTTGTTTTATTTTATTTTTATACAGATAGAGTTTTAACTGTAGGTTAAAGACTTTGCTGCTTAGGTTTTAACACTTTATTTCTGGAGAAACCAAGCTGTGCCAATGTGAGTAGTTAATCAGGTTGGAGAGGACCTTGTTTAATCACAGGCCCCTCACTGATTGCTGATGAATGTTTGCTGAGCATTTAAGATGTTATGGCATTGTGCTAAGGACAATTCCCTGGAAGATACATAGGAATTCTAGGTCCTCAGACCTTATCTTCATGCAGTTATAGATTCACTGGGGAGACAAGGGTAATGTGTGTGTACGTATGTATGTATATGAAAAATAATATTCCAAGAGAGTAATTCACAAATGAGGGATGCTATCATAGGGTCATAAATTTAGATACAGAAGGGACCTTCGAGATCATCAAGTCCAACAATCTCATTTTTCAGATGGGGAAACTGAGACTTGGAGCAAGTTACAGACTTAGGGTCACACAGCTTGTAAGAATCTGATACAAAATTGGAACACTGATCCCAAAGCCAGCATTCTATCTTCTATAGAGATGCCTTCCTTGTCATTCATAGACAGGAGAGAACATTATGCTATGATCAAGGGCAGATTCTCAGAAGAATAGGCTTGATAACTGTGACCTTAGGCAAGTCATTTAACCCCATTTGCCTCAGTTTCCTCATCTATAAAATGTGCTGGAGAAGGAAATAGCAAACCACTCCCATCACATTGCCAAGAAAAGCTCAAATGGAATCATGGAAAAATGGACACAACTGAAATGAATGAACAACAAGAAAAGAAAGATTAAACAAAATAATACCTAATCATAAGCAGAGATAGTGGAGAACTACTTATTTGGGGAGGGAAAAAAACTACCAAATGCAATGATATATTTTTTTTAAAATATGATGAGCAAAGGGCTAGACAGTATCATCTGCATAGTCAGACCCTTATTTAAGTGTTGTGTCTCATTAAAACCTATAAAGTTTAGAACAGATGCAGATAAATTGGAAGGAATCCAGAAAGGAGCAACCAAAAGGATCAAAGTATTGAAGGCTAGGTTCTATGGGAAAAAAAGCTTTCACAGATCTTGGCTGTTTAGTCAAGAGAAGGAAAGGATCAGAGGTTCGGTAACTGCTGTCTTTAGTCTGCCTCCAAACCATTTTTCCAAATTGATCACATCTTCCTCTCCTCGAATTCCTTTTTCCAGCAAAAATATCCTAATTGCTGTTCTCTGTGCTCAACATTCCATATCCCACCCTTGCACATTTGCCCTTGCTGTTCCCTCTGCCTGGAATATCTTCTTTTCATTTCAACCTTCTAGAATTTCTTGCTTCCTTCAAAGTACAGCTCAGGAGCCAGCTCCTGTGATCCCCATTCCTATCCAATATGCCACCTAGTTCCTCCATTCCTTCCCCTTAACCTCCAAAAAATTACTATTATGTGCTTTACATATATTTTCTATATATTTATCTCTGTATATACTGTTTTCCCCCAGTTGAATGTAACTCTGCAAAGGCAGGAACTACTTTTGTCTTTTTTAATCCCCAAGGCTTAGTCATAACAACTGGTTTAAGGTATTTATATAAATGCTTGTTTTTGCAATAGAAATAGGAAAGAATAACCAATATAAATCTATGTAATAAAAAAGGATCAATGTAATTCAGTCTAATCAATGAAATGGGGTGGTAGAAAAAGTCATAGAGTAGAAATCAGGAGATCTAGCTAAATCTAGTCTGGCCACCATCCATTATGTAACTGTGAACTATACAATTTCCATCCCTGGGCCTCAGCATCCTTCTCCATAAATAGAGGACGTTGAATTATTTGATTTCTAATATCTCCCCAAATAAAACAGAACAACCAAACCCCAAAATTTCTGATGATTCTGTTTTTGGAGGAGAAATGGAAAGATCACGGTTGCTTGGTTGGAACAATAGTAAATGGCCTTAGATTTAATCTGGCGAGGTTTCTCCTGGAGAGGAGGGATTCTTTGAAATCTGTGAGAGGTCAAAAGGCAAGTGAAGAGATCTTTAGAAAGGGAAGAGCCTACCAACCAGATAGTTTAAAATGAGGAGAGTGGTCTATCCCTAAAGGCCACTGGTCACTAGCTGTACTCTTCCTCTTGCTCCCCACACTCACTGGTCATGGTGGGAGAGTCAAAATGCTCCTTGCTTCCCATTGACATTTCTATACTATACCTTCAGTAAAACAACTTCCCCTTTTGAGATTCAAGCTACCCACAAATATCACCCAATCCAGATGCTGGTGACAATTACCATTAGACCTTCCCATCCCAGGACATTCTCCTTCCCAGTAATGAATTCAATTCCTGATTCATAGTATTTCTAACCTCCTTATCTTCTTTTTCTCATACTGGGGACATCAACATTTATACTGATACCATCTTGGATAGCTAAGGGCAGCTAGATGGTGCAGTGGATAAAGTGCCAGTCCCAGAAAGGCTCATCGTCCTGAATTCTAATATGGTTTTAGGCATTTACTAGCTGTGTGATCCTAGGCCTTCTTTGCCTATGTTTCCTCATCTATAAAATGAGCTAGAGAAGAAAATGGTTAACCATTCCAATCTGTTTGCCAAGAAAACCCCAGATAGGTGAAAAATGCCATCAGCATCCAGAGAGAGTGATAGAGACTGAGTGAAATTGGCACATAGTATTTTCATCTTTGTTTCTCATGGCTTTTTTTTCTCTTTTGGTCTGATTTTTCTTGTACAACATGACAAATATGGAAATTTAATTGCACATAATTAACCAATATCAAATTGCTTGCTGTTTTTTTTGGGGGGGGCAAGGAAGTAAAGGAGGGAGAGAGAAAAATTTTGAATGCAAAATTTTACAAAAAATGAATGTTGAAAATTATCTTTATATGAGCTTGAAAAAATACTACTGAAAATTTTTAAAAAGAAAATCCCAAATAGAATCACAAAGAGTTATACATAACTTAAATGACTGAACAACAAATATCCTAAGTTTCTAGTTCCTCATTCTACTCAATTTTCTTCTGTTCTTCAGTTACATTCAAACCCTTAACCGAGCCATAGTCCACAAGTATTCTATTTCCATATTTATGAACTCTTAAGATGATTTTGTATGAATATAGTATTTATTCATTCTATCTTTCCCTTATTGCCCCCAATTCTATTCTTCATCCTGATTATAACTTGCATATGTTCTATCCCTCAGTTCTTTCCCAGGTCATCACTCTTAGAAGGATTATCTTCCCTTCCTTTCCCTTGATGCCATGGTAAACCAACTCAACATTCTATAATCCTTTATAATTGATTCTCATCTGATCACTGATCATACCTCGCCAACCCCTCACCATACATTATTTCCCTATCTACTTCCTCCATTACTATTCAGAAGACGGAGAATGGAGCTAGAGGAAATCATGAAATTGTACTGACTGAGCCCACCATAGTATTTATCTAATGATCCCACTATGGTATCTAATTTCTTTTTTTTTATTAAAGCTTTTTATTTTCAAAAGATATGCATGGGTAATTTTTCAACACTGACCCTTACAAAGCTTTCTATTACAAATTTTTCCCTCCTTCTCCCCATCCCCTCCCCTAGATGGCAGGAAGTCTAATATATGTTAATTATGTTAAAATATATGACAAATAGAATATATGTATACATATTTATACAGTTATCTTGCTGTACAAGAAAAATAGGATCTACAAGTAAAAAAAAACCTGAGAGGGAAAACAAAATTCAAGCAAACATCAATAGAGAACATGAAAATGCTATGTTGTGGTCCACACTCAGATCCCACAGGCCTCTCTCTGGGTGTATATGGCTTTCTTCATCACTGAACAACTGGAACTGGTTTGAAGCATCTCATTGTTGAAGAGAACCATGTCCATCAGAATTGATCATCATACAGTCTTGTTGTTGCCATGTATAATGATCTCCTGTTCTTCTCATTTCACTTAGCATCAGTTCATGCAAGCATCTCCAGACCTCTCTGAAATTATTCTGCTGGTCATTTCTTACAGAACAATAATATTCCATGACATTCACATACCATAGTTTATTCAGCCATTCTCCAATTGATGGGCGTCCATTCAGTTTCCAGTTTCTAGCCATTACAAAAACATAGGGTATCTAATTTCAATTGTGTCTTCAATGAAGCAAGACAAATATTATATTTCTCCTGGGTTGATTCACTACTCTACTCTTTCCAGCAATTGATCCAATATTTCTCATTTCTTCTCAAGCCCCATAAAGCACCCCCTCTCTTTACCCTCTCAACTTAAGACTTCACCTCATGCTTCAACAAAAAAAGAAAAACTGAGGATTTTTGATGTGAGTTCACCCTTCTTCCATTCTCCTCAATTCACATAATTCAATTACCTTTCTGTATTATTTCATCCTTTATTCTAATCTCAGATGAAGAAGTAGTCCTCTTTGCCTCTGTTTTGTGCCCTTAACCCTATTGCCTACTTCTCCAGCTAATTGCTTTCCCCCTCATCTCCATTCTCTTTCTTTAATCTTCATTTTCTCCCTAACTACTTTCTGCTCCTTAGGAACATGCTTATGTCTTTTCTATCCTTAAAAAAGGAAAGAACCTTAGCTGAACCATTCTAGAGAGCAATTTAGAACTATGCCCAAAGGGCTAACAAATTGTGCATATCCTTTGATCCATCAGTGTCCCTATGGCTCTTTATCACAGAGATCATAAAAAAGGGAAAAGAAGAAATTTGGAACACAAAGTTTTGCAAGAGTGAATGTTGAAAACTATCTTTGAGTGTATTTTGAAAATAAAAGTCTATTTAAAAAACCCTCAGTTGATCCAAACATCCTACTATCATTCCATATCTCTTCTATTCTGTGTGACCAAACTCCCTGAAAATATACAAACAATGGCAAGGCTTCCTTTCCTCTCACTGAATTCTAAACCTCTGGCTCCAACCTCATCATTCAACTGAAATTGTTCTGTCCAAAGCTATCTGAGAACTCAATTGCCAAACCAAATAGTAATTTCTTAAACCAGAATCTTCTTTGGCCTCTCTGCAGCATTTGATACTTAATCAAACTTGATTAACTATCAAATCTAGGGGGTATCTCCCCCTAGATACCCTCTCCTCTCAAAGTTTTCATGACATTGCTCCCTCCTGTTCCTCCTATCTGCCTGACCATTCCTAGTTCTTTGCTCATGTCATACCTCCTAAGATTTTTTATGGGCTCCCTTCTCTTTTCATTCTATCTCATCATTTCTGGGGGTTTACATATCTATGTGCCTAAGAAAAGGATTCTTAGGACTATATATGCAGCCCTAGTCTCTCTCCTTAGCTTCAGTGATACATCTATAACTATCTCTTAGACATCTCAATCTGGATGTGCCTTGGATAAGATCAATTCTGATGGACATGGCTCTTTTCAACAATGACATGATTCAGGACAGTTCCAGTGATCTTGGGATGATGAGAACCATCTACAAACAGAGAGAGGACTGTGGGAACTGAGTGTGGATCACAACATAGCCTTTTCACTTCTTTTGTTGTTGTTTGCTTGAATTTTATTTTCTTTCTCATTTTTTTCCTTTTTGATCTGATTCTTCTTGTGCAGCAAGATAATTGTATAAATATGTGTGCTTATATTGGATTTACATATATTTTACTATGTTTAACTTATATTGGATTACTTGCCATTGAGGAGAGAGGGTGGGGGGAAAGGAGAAAAACTGGAACATAAGATTTTGCAAGGGGTCAATGGTGAAAAATTATCCTTGCATATGTTTTGAAAATAAAAAGCTTCAATCAATCAATCAACAAAAATAGAATAAATGATTGTCCAAGTATATTCTATATTCGATTTCTTGCTGTTTTGGGGAGGAAGAAGAATAGGGAGGGAGGGAGGAAGAAAACAATTTGGAACTTAAAATCTTACAAAAATGAATATTGAAAACTATTTATATGTAACTGGAAAAGATAAAATACTATTGAAAATTTAAAAATACGAAGAACTACATAATCAATAAAAAACAAAAAAATCAAATACTCTTCCATCAAGTCTGCATGGTGACATCATATTAAAATTCATATTCCATGAGAGCAGGGGATAGTTTTACTCCTTTTTTTGTATTCTCTTAATATAATGCCTGAAACACAATGTTTCAAAATGCTTGCTGGTTGAGAAATAGCTTCCTTAAGTTCTAATAGCTAGTTAGTTATGTACAACAAAATGTTAATATATTCACTCCATGTAGCTTGTTAGGATTTATAAAAACAGAAAAATCAATGAGTCAAAAAATTCTTATTAAACACCAACTGTATACTAGGCACTATAATGAATGCTGAGGATACAAAGCAGTCCTTGCTCTCAAGTAGCTGCTCATAATCTAATGGAAAAGATTTGAGAAGAACCAATATCCTCAAAATTATATTCTATCAGTCAGGAATTATAATAGATGACAATCCAGGGATGGAATGAAGGGGAGAAGTTTGAAATTACAGTTATCCTTTCCACATTCCCCATTGTGGTTTCAATATATTATAGGTTGGCATAAGAAATTAAATAGGAATTTTGGGGAGCGTTTTGCAGGAAGCACTGATAAAATGTGGAGGACAGCATAGAGGTTATGACCAAATCCTTAAACCAAATTTTATAATAAGGTACTATACCCATCCCATTAAAGATAAAGAAAAAGTTCAGGCTTTTTTTCTGGTATAAAGGCAAAGCCAAAAAAATTTATATGGATTTTCCAGATTGTGGGGGCACTGTGCCTCTAACTCCTGCAATGTGGAAAAGATAATTGTAATCTAAATTTACAGAAGTTATTAACTATTTCTCTGACTTGGCTACCATTAGTAGTCAGGTGAAACCCATGTATAAAATACATTAGAAAGGGAACAAATTATATCGAAAATGATATATTTCTATCATCCAAGCTCATGAGCCCTCTGAAATATAGCTATAGGTCCCTTCTGTGAATCCCAAGTTAAGAAGTCCTGATTCAGAAAGATTGGAGCCTTTAAGACCTGCAAAGCATGTGATGAACATGAACTCATTTAATTTTTCATAGCAATATTGTAAGGTAAGTGCTATTATTTCCTTACTTTGCAAATGCTCAGAGATTCTAAGACTTGCCTAGGATCACAGTACTAGTAAACAAACAGCTAGATAGCTGGGGGATAAAAGCTAGGCTTGTAGTCAAGAAGACATGAGTTGAAAGCCTATCTCAGACATTTATTACCTATGTGACGCTGGGTAAATCACTTAAATAAGATGTCCTATTCATGATGTCCTATATAAAAGGGAAAAGGTCCCAATTTGTGCATTTGACCATTTGCAAATGGCCCAATGGACTCTGTACAAATTTGGAGAACCATTTAAAGTCACTCAACATGAGTAGAACTGTTAGCTCCTTGAGCTAAGCAATAAAAACAAATTCCAACTCGAGTGGAAACTGGTTCTGCTGCCTTACCCTGCCATCAAAGCTTCAAAAGCTTACCCCTACCTTCTAATGGGGTCATTGTTTTGCCCAACTGGCTTGTTGTTAATTGGGCCTATTAAAATGCAACACCAGACAAAACTCCATTTCAGGGGGCAGTTGGTTCCATAGAAACAATGTTATAAATGGGTAATAGGCCATGTGACATTACAGTAGCAACCTTGTAAGTTCACCCATGAGTTTGGTTTATAATGTATTAACAATGTTACTAGAAATTATGGGATAAACTTTTGCAATATATGTCTACAGTTGTCTTGCATATCAAGGTCAAACATATTCTGCTAATAGACACTTTCAAAACATATCAAAGATTAATTTTTAGTAGCATATCATATGTGACCATAACAGATGAATCAGAGTAGTGTTGGTGGGAGCCCAAAGGATTTAGAGTCAGTCCTTCTATAAACTTTAGTTTATTCATCTTTAAGATGAGGGATGTTGGACTAGAAGATTCTTCTAAGGTTTCTTCCATCTTTAAAATCTACACTCTTGTAATATAAAAATATTTTGCAGATGGTCAAGCTTCCTTTATTGGTCTTATTGACCAGCTGCTCTTAAAGGAGTGCATGAAAACCACCATCATGCTTTCCCCACATCTTGTCTGTCTCTTTCCTTCTTTTACCATGATTCTTCTACTTAAGTCAACTTTAGTCTTTGGACTGGTTCTATCACCTAGTTGGTGGAAGCCACATTATTTTTTTCCCATATAATCTCCAAAGTTACTACTTTCGTTTATTTATTTTTGGTGAAGCAATTGGGGTTAAGTGACTTGCCCATAGTCACATAATTAGTAAGTGTTAAGTGTCTGAGGTTGGATTTGAACTCAGATGCTCCTGATTTCAAGGCTGATGCTCTATTCACTCTGCCATCTCGTTGTTCTTAAAGTTACCACTTTTAGCAAATGTGCTTTCCCTATTAGACTAAAAGATCTTTGAGAACAAGGAATATGGCCCCACAAATTCATGAAGTACAGTACTGTATTCTCTAAGCCAAAGAGTCTTATACTAAGCTTCTTAAACTCCATATGGGATTGTATAATTAAATGTGGGTCACAAAATTATGATTTAGTATCAGTTAATGTTTGATTTGTATACCTATTTTATGTATCTATATATCCAGGGTAGCATAAAAATTTCTCTGGTATGAAGGGGTAATAAGTAGCAAAAGTTTAAGGAGTCCTGCTCCAAGCATGATCAATAAACCAAATCTCAGATTATATAAAATAATGTTCAATTCAAAAATTAATTCCCTACATATAACTTTTTAGAAATTAACCTTGAACATCATCCACTAGGATTTTCCTCATTTGGCTTGTTTCTAGGCCATTTAATATTTTTACTGGTGATTTGGAAAAAGATATAAATGGTGTACTTGTCAAATTTTCGGATGATACAATACTGAGGATAGCTAAAACACTGAATAACAGATTCAAAATTCAAAAGGATTTATGCCATTTGGGTGAATTTTTAAGATAAAACTGAATGAATTAATAAGCACTTATAATGTACAAAGTATATCTTATATTTATGTAGCATATTAAGGTTTGCAATATACTTTAATAGGCATAAATGCAAAGTCTTACACTTGGTTCAAAGTCAATTGCCCAAGTATAAGATGGGGGAAATGTGACTTGTGAAAATATGAAAAGTTTGTTTAAAAAACCGCCAGGGGTTTTAATGAATGGCAAAGTTAATATGAGTCAATGGTGTGATAGTATAGCCAATAAAGCTGGTACAATCTTAATCTACATAGAGAAACATTTCGGTGAATGATTGCATTGATCAGATCATGTCAGAAGTATTTTCATTCATCATCCACTCATTTTATTATGGATGCTATATTTATAAGGATATTAATAAGCTAGAGATGATTAATAAGTCTTGGAGAAGATAATCAGGCTAGTGAAGGGCCTTATCATATGAGTAATAGTTAAAGAAACTTTGGATATTTAGCCTGGAGAAAAGACAACTTAAACATAGGAAGCATGATATCTATCTTTTAGTTTTTGAAGATTTATCCTATGGAAGGGGGAATAGATTGATTCTGTTTGATCCCAGAGGAGCAACTTTAGCCCTGTCAGGAAAAAACAAAACAAAACAAAACAAAACAAAACAAACAAACAAACAAAAAAAAAACTAAACTAAAAAATTGGAGCATTCCCAAAGTGGAATGGGCTAAGGAAGGAGGCAATGGGCTTTTTATTTGACTCTGGAATGCGTTTCTGACCATACACTGGATATATAGGTGTGTCTAATGTTTCCGGAATTCACTTCAAAGGAAATAATGAAGCCACTTTGTGAATACCTGCCTGAGGGAGAGTTGAGGAGCTGTCCAGTGTCCCTTTCCTGACCCCTCACCAACTCCTCCCCATAACACTTTTTGCTAGAAATAGACAGTAGTCCTATAAGTAGAGTTGCTTCCTTTCTCTCTCACCTTTAGAGCAGGGACAGGCAGCTAAGTATTTAGATTTCAAAGGGCTTTCCTTCTGGGATGCAGGCTGTATGCCAAATAAAAATGTCACAAGAGCAAGTAACTAGAGGATGTGCTGACAGTCAGTAGCAGAGGTTCAAATGTCAGCAAAGCTAATAATTAAGCAGAATAGGTGCTCCCTTTGTAAATCTGAAAATAGTATTTTCTTAAAGGAACTGAGAGGCATCCAACAGCTCCAAGAAGTTGTTGAGTAAAGCAGCTTGGTGATCTGAGCAGCAGCTTGGAAACAATTTTGAAAGCTATAATCAGAGGTTGCTCAGTTGTTTCATTCACGTTGTACTCTTTGAGATCCCATTTGGGGTTTTCTCAGCAAAGATACTGGAGTTGTTTGCATTTCCTTCTTCAGTTCATTTTACAGATGAGAAAACTGAGGTGAACAAGGGGACCAGGACTCAAATCCCAGTCCTTCCACTTGCTATTTACCTGACCTTGTCCCTTTATAAGTGTGGGACTTGTTTTCCTCACCTATAAAATGAGAAAGTTGGACTTCAGCAGAGGTTCTTAATCTTTTTGCTGTCCTGAACCCCTTTGGCTGCCTGATGAAATCTAAGGACCCTCTCTCAGAATCATGATTTTAAATGCACAAAATAAAATATATAGGATTATAAAGGAAAAAAATATAATGAAATGCCATTATATTTTAAATATGTAAAATATTTTAAATGCACATTATATATTTATATATATATAATTTATATATATAATATATTTTACATATATAAAATGTACTTAATTTTTTAATGAATATTCATAGACCAGGTTAGGTATGGCTAGGTGATGCAACGGACAGAACACTAGACCTGGAGTCAGAAAGACTTGTTTTCCTAAATTCAAATCTGAGCTCAGATTCTTACTAGTTGTGTGACCCTGGGCAAGTAATTTAACCCTGTATGCCTCACTTTCCTCATCTGAAAATGAACTCAAGAAGGAAATGATAAACCATTCCAATCTCTTTGCCAAGAAAACCCCCAACTTGAATCATGAAGAATTAGACATGACTGAAATAATGGAATGATAACAGATCAGGTTAAGAACCCAAAGGTGATCATTAGAGACCCTTCCTTTTCTAAATTTAAATCTAAAGGAACTAGACTCCTGTTGATGCTATCCTGATATCAAAGGCCCTAAAATAATTAGATTTGGGATCAGATGACTTGAGTTCATATCTTGTCTTTGGTACCTACTTGTGTAACATGTGTGATTGTTTTGGGAGTGGGGGTAGGATAGGATGGGCACCTAAATGTTCAACAAATATACCTGAGATAAAAATATATACCCAGAGCCAGACAATAGGAAAGACACATAGAACAAAGCAGGAGAGCTGTAGTCTGCACTGAAAGGAGAATTCATTTAAAATAAGAACTTCCTTATCAGAAGAATCAAAATAAAATAGGAGTCAGAGAAAAAGTGGACAATCTGTGCCCTGTGGGAAGAACAGCCAGCCATCCTGAGATCCCTAAACAATCTTCTGCAGAAGACAGGAGGTTGGACCAAATGGCCTCCCCAGCTTCCTTCTGGTGTTAGATTATTGACCCCCATTATGGGAGGACAAGGAAAAAGAGACGGAGCACTTTGGGCTCAGGCTGCTCTCAAATCCTGTAGATCCTGAGGGAGCTAAACTAAGCTAGAACTCATGTACTTTCTTTCTTCCCACAAGTGACTGCTCCTGTGCTTTTGATGTCTCCCACCCATCCTGACCAGCTTTGCCTCCAGAGAAAAAGGGGATTCCTTCCTGGGCAGAATATGAAGAAGGAAGATACTGGGTGGGTTGAACTAGGCCCTAAAGGGACTATGGTGGTAAGGGATGGAAGGAGGAGGTGTGAGTCCCATACCCTCCCACCCACTTCCCCCAAAGAATGTAATTAAGAAGCAGGCCTCTGGCAGGAGCCAAGCTTTTTGCCTTCCATCTATAAATCACCTTCTGAATCATCTCTCAGCCCTGAGAAGAGCAACTGCTATTTGGGCTGCTCCAGATGGCTGCCAATGCCACTCCCCCTGCCTATCCATCCCCCCCCCATTCCTGCAGCTTCATGGAGTCTGGTTAGAGTGATTTGAGTTCTCAGCTGGAAATAGTAAAGGCCTAAAAGAGCAGCATTGCCTGGGAAGAGGAAATGGAGCTTTTGTCTACCTGTTTCCACCGTTACTACTTATCTTCTTCCATGTTCAGTCAAATAGGGAATGGTTTATCTTTAAGCCAGGAAAAGGCATGGGGAAGGTCGACAGCAAAGTCTAGTCAGACTTGAGGGTCTTTTTCAGGGCCAAACAACTCTCTCTCCAGAGGGCCAATGCCCTGAGTCAGAAATAGGAGAAGTCGAAATAATGATGGAAAAAGAAAGAGACACAGAGACAGAGACAGAGACAGCAGACAGACAAGGGGAGAAAGGGGAAGGGAAGGGAAGGAGATACACAGAGACAAAGAAACAGAGAGACAGAGATCCAGAGACAGAGGGAGTTATAAGATCCAATGGGGATTAGGTAGAAAAAGAATCTTCAACAATAGCTTTAAGTTAAGTTCAAATGGTAGGGGACACGAATAGACAATAAAATGTGAGTTTCATATTTAGCTGGACAGGTGCACAAGCACAAATCATCAAACATCATTAAATGGTTCCACAATAATATGACTTTAGATGAAACAGAATTAGAACTGGAAGAATATTATAAATGGAAGAGCAGTGACTGATAGCAGGTTTTGGTTGTTTTTTTTTTTTTTTTTTTTTCCATTCAGGCTTCCATTCCCTCAGTTGAAAAATGAAGAGTGCTAGATTAGAACAGTGGTCTCCAAAGTATGGTACACACGCCTAGAGATGTGCAAAATGATCCACTGCAGTGCATGAGGAATATTTTAGACCAGAGGAGAACAGCACAGCTGGACAGCTAGCTCACAGCTGTTCCTTATTTCTGCTGTTCTTCTTCCCTTTTTTGGTTCTCATTGCCATTCATGCTAGATGGTCGGCTGCATGCTCCTTCCTGAGCAGAAAAGCATACTTGGCTATCTAATGCCCCTGTCTTCCCTTCTTTGGCCCACCACAGAAGCAATTTATACCTCCTATGAGTCCTGAACTATATTCTTCACATTGACCAAAGCCACTGGGACCCTAGGCTATAAAGAGGACAAATAGTTTTGCAGGTGGTGTGAAAGGGGTGTGTGTGTGTGTGTGTGTGTGTGTGTGTGTGTGTGTGTGCCGGGCTCATGGGATGTGTGCTTCCCTTGAGCCTCCACATCCTAGAGAGGTAACATTGCCGGAGGAATCCTGACTACAACAGGGACAGACAGACCTTGCTTCCCTGGAATGAGAGGAATTGCAGGTTCTCACTCTTAGAGAAGGATAGTCAGGTATACCACCTAGAATCCCAGGACAGGAGACCTCTCTGGCCCCAGCCAGCCAGATTGACTTGGGGTGGAAAAATGCTTACTTGCAAGTTGAGCTATTTCTGCCCACCAGAGTTCTTCTCTTTCTCTTGACCTCCAGGAAAACATGAAAGGCTGGGGCCCCAGGCAAGTAACAGTAAGGAGAGGCAAAGCTATGGCAACAGGCAACAGCAAGAAGGGAGAGATAGGGACTGGCTTTTACCATTGATGATTTTGGGGCTCAGTGGCAGTCAAGCACAGAACTTTCATAGACGAAAAACCCTGCTCCCCAAATCCTTCCAAACCCAACCACTACCAGGAACCCTGGACCCACCAGGCCATTTGCCTGTTTCCCCCCATTCTTCTAGACTTGAGACTCCAGAGACCACATCCCTCTTTCATCAAGAAAGAAAAAAAAATTTAATAACCCTAGTTCAATAAAAAATCTTTGCATAAATGATGGAAAAGACTGAAAATTAATATCATTTAGAACAATCAACAAAGCACTTTCTTTCACATGGATCAGTTTCTTTGGGAGATTTCTTTTTTCAACTATGACATCCATTAAAGGATCAGAATAAACTGAATTTAGAACCAAACCTTTGATTCACTGCCTCACAAAATGTTAAACCAATTTTTTTTAAAAAGTCTAACCATTTATTTTGCTCTCACTAAAAACAATATAATTTCTTCAGCATAAAAAGACTTTTGTACTATTAATAAATAAAACAGATTCATTTTAAAAATATCATTATCTACCCCAATGTTTTTAAATGTCTGTTTTGCATATGTTTCAGAATATATGGCAATATATTAATATAGTAGTACATTTATATAATTAATAACTAAATATGCATGGTTTTGTAATTATATGTTCAGAAACTTTTTATTGATTGGTGATCAAAAAAGTTTGAAGAATACGGGGGAAAATAATTCAACATGTTGGAAAAACCTGCAAGATCCTTGGTGTGGGAGCTCCTCCTATGGAAACGGCTAATCACAAACAGAATAGCTTTTGACAGTTATCTGGCTCAGAGGGCTCAGAGGGAATCAGTGACTTGATTAAGGTCATATAACCAGTGAATATCAGGAGCAGATTTTAAGCCCTTGTCTTCCTGTTGCCCAGTCCAGTACTCTATCCACTCTACCATCCTACCCCTATCCAACAACACCCCAAATTACACTATTGCCAAACCTCACCCAGAAGTCACATAAACAAAATCCTGGCCAAGATAAGATGAGAACTCAGATCTTCTGGTTTCCAGCCCTGGGCTCTTTTCACTCCAGTATAGAGATAATGTGAATATGAAATGAGATAATAGACATGAGAACATTTTGGTAAATAACAAGCCAAATTCAGAGATCCACTGATTAAATGGGAGAATGGCAAAAACCTTTTGAGGGAGGGAGAGGCCATTTGACTATCACTCCCTCTCATCAGGGGCAGCAAATGGAGTGTTTTCCCTTCTAATGTGGCCTCTTTGGCAACAGTGCTGCAGAGCTTGATGGACAGGGAATAGGTTACAATATTCTGAGAGTTTAAATACTGTCCCACTCCAGTCAGTTCTCTTTCCTGAGATATGTATTTCCCTTTCTCTCCCTCCCCCCCCCCCATTCTGGGAGACAGTGTCCCAACCTTCATAACAGTCACCAAACTTGGTCCTCTTATCTATAGCTTGGAAAAGGAAATGAGTGCTTTCGGTTTCTAAAAACTCACTACCTAGAACCAGATCTGGCGGAAATTCAACTCCCCAGGGCTTACTCTTATCTACTCTATATCAGCCCAAGGCATCAATTCAATTCAATTCAACGAAATATTTGAGTACCTACTGAGTGTTAGTGGGGACACAACATTTAAATGAGACCCAGTCCCTTCCCTGATGGAGCTCACAGTTTTATAGGGGGAAGATCTAAATCATACCAAGATCATTGTAGTGGACTTTGAGAAGTATACAAGAAAGGCTTTGGGATCTGATGATATTTTCAGAGCCTGTCATGATGTCTTTGGGATCTGATGATATTAGGGTGGTGTCACTTGAAGTTGTTGATTTGTTTGGAAAGGGCTTTAAGATGCTTGCTTTTTATGTTTAATTTTATTTTTTAAAACATGAGCAAGTTCTTCATAAGACCTTAACTCATTTCTCTGTTCTTTGTTTCAAATACTTGCCTCAAATACTCCCAAATTGTAGAATGTTTCTGAGTAATCTCTATGCTATCCAATTAGGAAATAAAAATGCTACCTGTGATGTGATTTAGACTGAGTACTAAGGGTTAAATGGACTTGAAGAAGAGACTTTAACTGACTTCCAAGTGACTTGGATTAACTTCAACATTCTATCCCCCTAGGGAGAGATCTAACTTAGCTGAGAGACCACCCAGTGGAAACCTGGGCATCCGATCTGCTATCTGTCCATCTCAGTCTGTCTGTCTATCTTTCCAATCAGCAGCCTCAGCCCAGAGAGCTAGGGCTCAGGGACACTCCAAGCCATCTGTAATTCCTGCCTGCTACAAGTGTTAACACCTGGCCTCAGGCCTTCCTCCCCCACAGTCTCCAGGTGCTTGGCACATCTGAGCTCACTGACCTCCACAGGGTTTGACTGAACATGTTTTTCTGTCTCAGTGAGGATAGGAGGGGTCGAGACGGTGCCATTTTTACAGAAGGGAAAACTGAGATTGGCCACAGGGCAAGCAATTGGCCCATACTCTATCAGGGCTATCACAGGATGCTGAGAAGCCCATTTAGGGATCCTCATTCTCACTCCAATAACTTTTAAAAATCATATTTATATCTATTATTTCATTGTAATCACACAACATTTCTGTGAGGTAGGCAAGGGATTATCAGTCTTCATTTTACAGATGAAGAAACTAAGTCTTAGAGAAATGAAATGACTTAATGCTTAAGGTCAGGCATTCAGTTTGGGATGGAGACAGGTCTTCTGACTCCTGAGTCAGTGTTCACTCATCTGATTGTCTTTTGAGAAGGGTCTTAGAGGATATACTCTAAGAAAAGGGTCTCGTTTTCTTCTAAGAAAGGAGACAATATCCTCTACCAGCTGTGGGTGGGAACTGAAAGAGTGAATTGCATGATCCAGGATACTTCAGGAGTCTCTCAGGAGACTGGACAACAGTTGCCATTGTGTAGCGGAAAGAGTCCTGGCCTTGGAAATGGGAAATTTGCCATTAATTTGCTGTGTGACTTCAAGCAACATATTTCCCCTCTCTGGGCCTTATCCGTAAATGTGGGGTTAGAGTTTGCTGTCCCATTCAGCTCTGAAATTCCTTGAGTTTATGATTCTAAATGTAGGATAGAGCACACACAGAGAAATTTGAAGCTCAATGTCAAAAAGGGGATAGAGGCAGGGAGGGAACTTTGGGCCTTAAGAGGTCTGACTTTGAGGGGGGGAAGAAGGATACAAATTGAGTAATTTCCCTTCCAAATCCCTTTCTAGGTCTTATGTCTGGGGCGGATGGGTCAGAGTGTGGGTCATCAACTTGAATTTGTCTGTCCAGAACTTTAGGGAGCAGGGGTAGAATTTGGGATCCCTGTGTCTTTCCTCCAAAATCCTTCTCACTCTTCTGATCAGTCTCTACCCAAATTCTAAGAGCCAGCCATGTGGGAATGATGTATTTTCTCTCTCTACTTACACAGCTAAACCCAAATAGCTCATGAAGTTGGTGACTGACCACCTGGTCAGAAGGACCTGGGGAGAAAAGGAGCCTTAGTGTGCCCAGGATAAAATGGTAGCTAAACCCCATGAACTAGCAGAATCTCCCAGGGGAATTGATCACTGCAGTAAAAGCATTTCCTAGCTAAGACAGCCCACCCTTCCATATATACATATTCCTCTTTGAAGATCCCCCTGCCAAAAGAATCATTCACTTAAGACAGCCACAAAGCATTGACATACTTGTCTCCAGATGCATTCACAGGCACTATTCCTCATACTGACACAACACATATGTGTCCACTGATGTTCATACGGGTACGGGTAAATAACATTGGCATAGTACAAACATAGACCCAGACACAGACAAGAACAAAAACAGCAAAACAGGGTACTGACCCAAGCTCGTGCAGGTATGTAACACTGATACTGCCATAGACACAGAAACAGAATCATTGACCCTCAAAAGTACAGCACAAGCATGGACCCAAAACATTGACAGTCACACATAGATACAGATACCAAAACAGGCATAAACACTGATTCAGACCCAGAGCACTGACCCTCTGACCGGTACAGAAACACATTATTGACATGGACACCCATATATACCCACACATACACAAAGACACTGACTCTCACATAGATCCACAGAGAAAAGTATTGACTCTCCTATGGGCACAGACAGACACACAGAGGGACTGACCACCTGGCACAGCATAAACATACAGAGGCACTGATCAGACTCACACAGACCCAGAGGCACTGACCCTCACACAAATATACAGACATAAAGAGGTATACACACACATATACATATATACTGATTGTTTTGTAAATAGACACACAGGCACAGACAAATGGACTTAGGCAGACTTACCATTACCAATACTGGCAGTGACTGACATGAACACAAGTGCTCCCCTAGAGAGACTGACTGACCCTCATATAAACACACAAACACAGGCATTAATGACACTCCCCCCTCCACATACACAAACATGATAAAACACAGAGACACATGAACCTTTCTCTTCCACACCCAGACAAAGCAACCCTGCTTCCCTTCTGATTTGTCTGACACCATGAATACAGAACTGAGGGTGGACCTGGCCTGGCAGGCTCACAGATAGATATCCTTTCAAATGGCCCTTTCATTGGCCTAATTCTCCCTCTCGTGGCTACCTTCAACTGGAAGATTTTCAAACCACCATTAAAAAAATCCACCTTCAAACCCAATACTCCATGCCTCAGCCAACTGATGCCTCCCCAGCTGGCTTTGTCCATTACTGACAGCACACTCCAGGGACTGCTTGCCAGGTACCTTTGACAAGGACAGAATAAGGCTGGCCTCCCCGTTTCTACCCTCTGCTTTTCGGAACTGATTTTTCCTCCTTCCCACAGGTTCCCTTCTTTCACTCCTTTTCTTGTCTGAGGGGGCTCTGCCCTGAACTCATCTTTGGATCCGAAGAATGGCTGTGGCGGGTCAGCAGCTACTTACCCCCTCAACCCTCTGTCACAACCTGCAGAATCCTCCATCACCCAAAAAAAGCCCACTCCCTAGAAGACAGAATTCTATTTTCTTTGCTGCTTCTCCCAGGGAAGACATCTCCCCAGCCCTTCTCTTCCTTTAACCACTCAACTCAGTGAAATGCAGGGCTGCATCCCATGCTGAGCTAGTCCAAAGAAAGACTCTCCAGCTATCCAGCAGAGATGACTTCCCAGCGACCTTCTGACTATATAGTTTGAGTCTCTCCTGAAGGCATGATCCTTACTGTCTATAACCTATGTACCCTCCTTTCTCTGACCCCCAAAATCCCTTTTCCAGGTCCTTTTTACCCTTAGGCATAAACATTTCTACTTTTCCAGTAGAGATAGAAAACAAAATCAGAGAAAGAGAGAGAGAGAGAGAGAGAGAGAGAGAGAGAGAGAGAGAGAGAGAGAGA
>JAJPUD010000216.1:336910-403062 GCA_023553655.1 Myrmecobius fasciatus | reverse complement strand
AGAGAGAGAGAGAGAGAGAGAGAGAGAGAGAGAGAGAGAGAGAGAGACGCAACCACATTTGAGATGTGACTATTCTTTTTCTTGTTTGTTTGTTTTTAATTTTGGAGGGGAAAGGTGCTGCAAGAGGACACTTCATTTTGGTCCAAATCATAATTTTCTTCTTTCCAATGCAACCAGGATGGGAACTGGATGAAAGCAGATGAATTTTATGATGGATGGTAAAAAAAAATGAGGTTTGCAGCAGAGCCTAATGGGCACTTTTTACTTGGGTTCTCTTGAAGGGAGAAATAATCACACTCCTGATATTTTTGGAAATTCAACCAACCCAAATTTTTCTTCAACCTTTCCCACTCCAATCTCCTCCTGTCCCCCTCCCATCTATGCCCTTCATCATCTTCTTGGGGGGAGATTCATTAATTGAAGTTTTCTGGAATGTAGGGTGTTGGGTAGTGGTAGGGAGACCCAGAGTGATTTAAAGAAACTGATTTTAGTATCCCTCTCTCTCCCGACTCCCTGTACCTGCCAAAGGGAGGGAGACTATGTCATTCGGTAAACAAGAAACAGCTCCCTATATCAGAGAGTCACAATGTAATATTACTCAACCTGCTTCCCACTCCTCATTTTCCCATCTTCATTTTCTAAAATTTGTTTTGTATTTTCCTTTCTCTGAAAAGGAACTATCCCTTTCTTCCCGGATTTCTTGTTCCCTTTTCCCTTTTCTTTCTCTTTAGAAAAGAAATTGATTTGAAATAGAAAATTATTTCCTTAAAAAAAATCTTGATAACTCCTTTAAAACAAACCTTATTTCCCCGGCTACAGCTCTCACATTTACCCCCAGTATGAGAAAGGAAGAAATAAACGAACTCGAAATTAAATGGCACCTTCGTTAGCGGCTCAAGCCACTTTGGAGGGTCTGGATTAGCACAGCTTACAGAGAATATGATGATTTTTTTTTTTAAACCACACCGCTCCCCCTACCTTCCTACCCCCAATTCAAAAGTCCCTTAAAGCCCTTGGCCATTTGAAAAGAGGGGGAAGATAAATGGTATTGATTCTTGAGGGGAGGTGGATCCCTTTCTAGAAGATGAGCTAGAATGGGGGTGACAGAACATAAGAATTCTGCACAAAGCCCCAAATTCAGCCAGAATAACCCAGATATGGTAATGGGAGCGTGTGTCTGTCTGGGCATCCAGAGGTAGATTTTCTTTCTTTCTTTCCTTTTCTTTCTTTTTTTTTTTTTTTAAAAAGCCCATTTGCAATTGAAGCAAAGGTTTCCGGGGACCATGGCTTGGGGGGGGGGGGTGGGGGGGGGGGGGGGGTTGCTATTGGATTTAAGAAATGAAAAAAAAATAGAGTCCTTCATAAACAGGAGGCGGAGTGGGGGGGTGGACTGTCCAACCTTTACAATTAATGGAAAAGAAAATGGTGATTATCACAGAACCTAGGACTTTGATTCTGAAATTGAAGGCAATAGCAGCATAGGAATTCAAGCAACCTATTTCTCATGGGGGGGGGGCTTAAAGGAGGAGAAGAGAAAGGATAAGCAACGAACTAGTCTCCCACCCTTAACCCCAACACCAGCACTACCTCCCTTCCCCCTGCCGTCCCCCACCCCACCCCAAAACATGAAAGAGAAAATAAGGAGCAGGGGGAAAGGCGACTCTTACCACCAAATTGGGTAACCGGCTAAAACCTTGGTGCCACTGAACAGGAAGGAGAAGAGAAATCCAAGCAGGTGGTGATCCATTAGTCCTGGGTTGGAGGAGGAAGTTTGCAGGCAAACATGAAGAGGGGAAGCGAACGCCCCCAATAGTTGGAACAAAGTCCACTTGAAATTGGAAATGACTTTCGGGTTTGTCAGAAACGCACCTTCACCAGCTTCTCTTCCCCCCCCCCCCTCCAAGAGCTCAGAGAAACAGGGTTTGAGGATGTCAGCAGGCAACCAATCAGAACGCTCGGCCTAAGGTAAGAGATGAGTCTATAGTTCAGAGCTGTCAATCATGCCTCCCCTTCCCTCCCCTCCCTTCCCGGCCCCACAACTTGGTCTCGGGCTGGGAAGGGCACAGCCCCACCAAACTTATGAAAAACCCTTTCCTCTGGGATTAATTAGATTTCTCCCCAAGTACATTTGGGGGGACACTAATGGCCAGTCCCAGCATCCGGCCCTGGAGGGAGAGCTCCACTTTAATATGGTTTGGCTGTCTGACCATTGGGTGGGGCTGGGTTTGTTTATTTATTTATTTTGGATAGTGTGTGTTGGGGAAGATGAAGATGGGGTTGGGGGAGGTTGGAGAAATGGTAGATGATTTTTCTGCTGGGGGTAACTACTAATTTCTGGTGGCCTGAACCCAAAGAAAGATCTGGAAAAACCCAAAACCTCTCCTTTCATATTGTTGAAAACGCTAAGATTTTTCAAATGGGTGTCTGCATGGGAAGGTGGTCTCGAAAGCCCCAAGACTGTCTTTCTGCTTCAAATCTATACTATTATTTTTCCATTACCCAGTAAAACTTGCTGAATGAAACTCCTCCTGAGGTTCTGGGAATCTTAAAGAAGGATCTGAGAAGTGCTTTGAGATCTTGGGATGAAAGGCACTAGGGGAAAGTGCCCTGCGTCATTGGATTATTTTGTCAGGGATCAGATCAGTATCGGGACCTCCTGCTGCCTTTGCATTTCCTGCAACTGACACCACTCTGGATCAGTTGCATTTCCTGCTTGTAGTCAGTTTCACTTTTTGCTTTGGGGGCTATCTTCCCTTCTTCCCCCTCCCCATTATCCAAAGTCTCTTGGATCTAGGTCTCTACCTCTTCCCCGAGGCAAATTAGAAAAACCTCCAAACTCACCTATTCCGGAGGGAAGTAATTGATTGGGCTTTAGAATTTCTTTTAGGGGACAAAGGAAAGAAATCGTTGAGCGAAAATCGTCTGCTAGGACTATGTCTTCATTTCCTCGGAGACTAGTCCAACAAAGAAATAAGTACATCCCTCTCTAGTGGGTCTCAGTGAGTTCTAGATACTCTTAGTGGATAAAACATGAGACTTGGAGTCAGGAAATACTGAGTTCGAATCTTGCCTCAGACAACACCTAACTCTGTGACTCTGGGCAAATCACATGCCCTCCCAGCCTCAGTTTCTTCATCTGTAAAATGGAGGTGATAATAGCAATCGAATGAGTTAAATATAAAGTGCTTTGCAAACCTTAATGTTATACAAATGCTGGCTAGCTTTCTACTTATTGATTTCATCTTTTTTACCCAGAATCCAGACAGATTATGTTTTTTTTTTCTATTTCACCTAGATCTTCCCTACTGTGGGAACTAATCTCAAAGTCTGAGAAACCTTAGAAGCACCCCAAAATTCCTGGTCCCTTCCCCTTTTCACACTCATGTACCATCCAAACTGTTTTGCCTTATTTCACTCTTCAGGAAAAATCATAAAACTGCTGATATTTAAAAGAATATCCAACCCCCTTCAGACATCCAGTAGGGAATTCTTACAATCTCCCTTTCTACAAAGAAGTATCATTCCAAAATGAGAAAACTGAGCAAGCAGGGAGAGAAGGTAACTTAAGGGTGTGCTGTCCCATAGAAGCCCCACAGCACCTGGGAACTTGACTCACTAACCCCTTTCTTCTCAAAGGCCTATCTCAGCAAAAAGTCCAGGATTTGGTGATGAGCTCCCGCTTTGCTCTTTTTCTTTCTCTTTCCCCACTTAAAGCCCACTTCATTCTTTTTACCCTCTCCTTCCCCGCCTCCCATGGGCTGGTCACATTCCAGACCTTAGTCTCCCTAAGATTCCCAGAAGGTATGAACTGCAGTACTATGATCATAAGCAATGCGGGGGTATACCAAAACAGGTACAGGGGAGCAGCCCAACAAGGGGGCACAAGGTTATCTGTCTCCCCAATAAGATTGTTAAGAAGATCACTGACAGTTGGAAGGAAATCTAACTCTTTAGGCTCATCCTGTCCCAGCTTGGAAGCCCAATTTTTAGGGAAGGGACAAGGGCAAGGGGAGGAAGGGAGGGACAGAAACATTTCTATTTCTTGCTGGGGAAATTTCCCACAGTGTTCAGAAATTCCTTGAACCCGAGACTGGCTCCTTAGCCTCTGATTCTTACTCCCCTCAAGTCCCAAAGCTTTGTGGTTCCCCATCTTCAAACTTACTGCCCTCTCTTCCTGGGGATCCTTCCCCACACCAAGTCCTTCTGGCAGAGGCTCAACAGCTCCTGAATTGGCCCCTTGGGGCAAATGAAGGGGTCGGTGGGGGTGGGGGGGTTGGGTTGCTGCCTGGGCTTGTCCTGCCTTCTGTAATGTTCTTAGCCAAGGTGCATGTCTGGTGGGGGTGGAGGGGGGAGAAAGATGAAAGAAAAAGGAGGGAAAGGGAGGAAAGGGAGGAAAGGGGGAGAGAAAGAAAGAGAGAGATATAAGGAAGAGAAAGAAAGGAGAATAGAGTACAGAGAGGGAGGTGAGGCAGAGATGAAGGAAAGAGAAAGGGAAGGGAAGAGATGAAAGGAAGAGTTAGAGGAAGGGCAGATGAAAGAAGAGGAAGGGGAGATGGGAAAGGGAGAGGAAGCCTAAGAGATAAAAGAAAGAGAGAAGTAGGGAAGAGAGAAGAGAGAGAGCTAATTAATGGGGTGCTGGATTAAAGTGTTACCCAAAGAGTCGGTGTGAGTATGGGGCAGAGCGGGACATTAGGAATGATGATTCTTGAAAATTTTTTTAATATCCCAGAAGTTTTTATGAAAGAATTTTTTTAAAATTTCATCTCAAAGTTTCTCCACAATTGTACTTTCTATTTTTCTCGTGGAAGAAACCCATCTCAGGTCCAGGAATGATGCTGATCTCTTTGATATGGATTCAAGGTATGCAAAACCTACCCCTAAATCATCCTGCCTTCCTTTCTCCTCCATTCTTTTGTTCCCTGGCGGTCAGCCCAGAATGGGAGACCTCCTTGAAAGGTAGGTCAGAAGGAAGGCAATTTTAAACACCAGAGTCTAGGTGCCTATCCTCACTGAGAGTTCTTCCATGAAAATGTTAAGAATATGGACAGCAAACAACCAGTCCCCATTCCTCCGAATTAGTCTGGGCTAAGAAATGGATTATTTGAACTGTCTTGCAAACGCTCTAGCTCCTGAGTCCATGATTCTAGAGATGTAAAGGTAAAGTTCAGGGATGGGAATTAATGTCTCTTCACACTGAAATTTATAAAGATGACCCGTTCTTATGTACTAACTGCTATATTTGTGGTATGTGTGTGATGTTGGGGGAGGGGTGAGAAGGAGAAAGGAAGAGGAGTCCATTTCTATTAGGACAATTCAGTATTAATTTATTGAACTCCTGTGTTTCAGGCAAATTTACAAAGACAAAAAAATGCTTCTTGCCCTACAGAAACTTACATTCTACTGGGGGAGGGAAGAACAACATATACACAAATATATCCATTCAAAATATATACGAATATATGAGAGCACTATTGCAATAATCCCAGCGAGATGTTATAGAAGACCAAACTAGGATATTGATTGTGTGAATTTTGGATTCCCCTGAAAGGGAAACCTTCTTGGAGTTGTGAGAAAGGCAACTAACTGTCATCCCTAGACCGGAAGATTTTTCAGAAGAGAGGGTCAGAGCACCAGAACTCATGGAAGCTTTGGAAACTTTGGGATTGGTTTGTCTGAAAGCAGGGCAATAGATCTTACAGGCAATCTAGGAACATTAGAGTAAGGGTGACCAGCCTAGGAGGGTGGTAAAGTCAAAGAAGAGATAGGTGTTTTCACAGCAAGGCTGCTCTACCAACCTGGGCAAAAGCTCTCTTTCAACCCTTACCTTCAATATGAGACAAAAGAAGCAGAGGAAGAGATTTCATTTGCAAATCTGAATCTTGTACTTACCATAAATAGAGAATGCATTGTTTACAAGTCATTTACATGATAAATGGCTGCTACCATCCAATTCTAAATTTATGACTGTGTAATGTTAAGGCACTATACTAAGTATATATATAAATGCAGGTTAGAAAACAAGTATAAGGACCTAGAAGCAAACCAGAGTTGAAAAGGATTATTTAGTTTAACTCTTCACTCTAGAGATGAGTAAACTTAGTCCCAGCTCTACAATTCCATGGATGCAGGACTGTCTTGGTATAACAGATAACCTGTTTTACTTGCCCAAGATCACGTAGTTAATTAAGATCATGGTTTTAGACCTGGGAACTGTAAGATGCTGGTAATTTTTTTAATAATCATCTCTCTAAAAGCCCTGTCACATTTTAAAGTTTAATCTGCAATATTGATATTTTCCCCATCACTTTCTTAAGTTTAGATAATCAACCAAACAATAAATCAAGCCGCAATTTTTAGTTGATTTCTGAGGTGTAAATGCTTATGCTGAAATTTTAACATCAGCAGGTAAGAGATGACTCCAGTACACTCATACCTGGAAGGAACCTTAAAGTTATCTAATTAAAGTACCTTCATTTGAAGAAACTGAGGTCCAAAGAGATTTGTCTAATACAACATGCTTAGCAAAGCAAATTGTTAATGCCAAATCTGATGCTCTTCCCATTGCTTCCTATTAGCAGAACTGAGTCTAGTACTCCATTCTTGAAACCCGAGGAATCAAACACATCAATGAATGGCATGTTAGGAGGAACAAGGATTGTTCCTCTTTTTACAAGACAAGCAGGGACCTGTTTTCCCGGGGAAACATCAAGCAGGGGCATCAGGCCCCCTAAGGACCTTTCTAGGAACCAATCAGTTAGCTGGTAGTACTATGGGGACACATGTTTAAGAAACATGATTTGGAATATACTGACCTCAAAATGATTATTGACTAAAAGAGGAGAAGACGTAGATATGGAAAATGGAAGAGAGATATGATTCTTGTTTTAAATATTTGAACGCCTGTGATGTGGAAGAAATTAATGAATAAGCATTTATTGTCTACTAGGTGCTAGGCTTTAGAGGTAAAAATACAAATTCAGATAGCTTTTGCCTTCAGGGAGCTTAGATTTCTTTTTCTTTATTTTATTTTTAATTTATGGAATGAAACAAGCATTTCCATAACATAGTATAAAAAAATTGTACATGAAACTGTAAATATATTATGAACAATTTGTTATTCCTTTTAAAATATAATAAAATAATCATGTAAGTTTTCCCCTCCCCCTATAGCTACTACTAGATGCAAATATGTGTATTTTTGGCATATAGACATACATACATTATATATATATACATATGCAAAATCATTTTATACAGATTTCCATTTGTTTTTCTTTGGATGCAGATAACATCTTCCTTCACTTGTCTTAAAGTTAACTTGGATATTTATAATAGTAAAGCTTACATTTCAGTGGAGAGACTAGATAGGGAAAAAGGGACTAGGAAAGGAAGTTTTGCTTTGGGCAGTCACAGATTTTTTGAGTTGAACCTTAGGGCAATTCAGAGGTATGCTGGTACCAGCTTGCTATCTCAATGAAGGGCAAATGATAGAAATCAGAATTATGGTTTACTGTTTTGTTGATTTTCCTGAATTAAGACAGTGATGGAGAAAAATTTAAAGTTGACTAATCTAAAAGTGTGTAATGACTACATTCCTGCTTTCTCCCTACAGTGATTGTTAATTGTTTACTAGTATACCCCTTGGGCAGTCAATGAACATATTCTTCCCAGAAGAAGTGGTACCATTGGATTTGATTGGACTCTTTCTGATGGATAAGCTGATTGAGAGGAGAAGCATGGTGTAGAGGTGGATAGATTGAGTGACTTAGGTGAGTTTTCACTCACTCACCCACCAATCAGAATCAGTTCAAGATAGACTTACTCTATGTTCCCCTGAGGACAGATAGATGTAAGTTATAAAGAGGCAGACTTCATAGGATCATCAAAGGTAGAGCTAGAAAGAACATTAGATGAGAAAACAAGATGATCTCTAATCATTAGAGAGATGAAAGTGACTTGCCAAAATTCATTAGTGAGGTCTCCTCTGCCTCTAAATCCAGTTCTCTTTGCAGGACATCACTCATTTCATGCAAGGAAAAACTTCCTACCAATTAAAGCTGTCCAACAAATGCAATGGCATGTTTGGGGAGAGGTTTGCTCTCTTTCACCACAAGTTTTTCAGCAGAAATTGTTGCAGAAAGGATTATATGCGAAGTGTTCTTTGGTTCCCTGAAGTTTTAAGATGCTATAACCATATGGCAACCCTCTCTGGATGAAAATGAACTCGGGTTCTAAAACTATAATTGTATTTTTTTTAATTTTATCTATTTTATTTTTGACTTATGGATAAAACAAGCATGTCTATACCATGGGAAAACATATATAAAATATATTAAAAAGATGAAACTGCAAATCTATTATGTACAATTTGCTATTCCTTTTAAATATATGAAGTTATCATGTACATTTTTTTATTTTTTTCTTTCTCCCCCATCCTAGAGATAGCTACCATTAAACACAAATATATGTGTGCATATATATATGCATATATGTAAAATCTATACATATTTCTATTTATGAGTTCTTTCTCTGGATGCAGATAGCATCTTCCTTTGAAGGAATTTTATCATTAATTTGAGTATTTATAATAGTCAAAAGAATGGTATTATTTCTCTGGGCTCCTCACCATGTGGATTCTGTGATTGCTGCAAGCCAACAGAGGGATGGATGGGGAAGACATTTTGTAGGTGGGTTAGAGAATGATTGGAGGTGAGGGGATGGAAATGAAGTACACAAAGCCTCCTAGAATATAAGATCTTGGGAATTAACCTTAGATCACTACTTCAAACCCTCATTTGTATTGATTGGCTTGTTTTCTGAAAGACAGCTGGCTACTGCTCCCCTCTGGATCTTAGAGGTAACTATAAGGGGCTTGGGGCTTTCTTTCAAATATTATTGCTAATGAGCCCTAGCAGTGTGCTTCCTTCAGTGATTATCAATTACTATTAATTAACCAGCCAGATTAGCTTTTAGTTAGGAGTACTTACTAAGGTAGAATTGTAAGTACAATTAATATGAATTATATCCCCATAAGTCTGGGGCTCACTTTACCTCAAGCACATAAAGAATCCAGAGCTAAATAGGTTTAAGCTTATAGAGAATATATGCAAAGAGAATGCTCACTATTTAGACAAGTTCTTTTCTCCCTTTGTAAAATTTTCATGAAGTTCATCTTGAACATGAGTTTTGAACAAGTTCAGCTCATTGTACAGTTCTGAAATTGTTTTTCCTCCATGTGTTTGTCCTCAGCTCCTGAAACAACTGTTCTAGGAACACAGATAAAATACAAATGAAAATTTCCTTCCTTCTTCCCTCCCCCAGAAAGTTTCCCTATCATTTGAAATTCTTATGGCTGGTTGAGCCAGGGGGGTGGGAGGCAAAAAATAGTTTTTCTCCCCACCAAGAAATTCACTATCAGTCATCTGGATGAAGCTGCTCAGCCTCCTAACTGGCCTGACTCTGGAATGTTCAGGTTCTGAACTGGCTTGCTATTTTATCCAAAACTCACAGAGTATGATTGAGTCTTTTCAGCCAATCCCAATACACTTGTTGGGTAGTCTCATTTCATTTTGTCCAGTGAATGGAAGTAATGTTTCTTCTTTCAAATTGACAAAGAGCTTTTCAAACTAGTTGAATGCCTTATCAATTAGTTCAATCAAGGTATTCTTACCTGATTAAAAAATATATTAGAGTACTGGAGTATGGCATATTAGTTATTTTAAGTAAACTAAGAACATTGACTCATTGATTCAATCAACTCCTCCCAGCCAGCAAATACTCAATGATGAAAGAGGGAGCCTTGAGAGGTCAAAAGAGGCCAGAGAATTTAGATTGAAAGAGCATGGGGAATCTCTTCCAGTTTAAAAAAAAATTGCCATAGGAAGGGTCCCATAAGATCTTTTACACTCAAGTATTCCAGTTAGATTGATTCACTGAACAAATAAAAATCCTTGGTACAGGAGTAAAGAAGGGCCAGTTAGGTGGTGTAGTAGATATGGCCCCAGCCCTGTAGTCAGAAGGACTTGAGTTCAAATCTAGCCTCAGATATTTATTAGCTGTGTAACCCTGGGCGAGTCATGCAACTCTATTTGCCTTAATTCCTCATCTGTAAAATGAACTGGAGAGGGAAATGGCAAACTACTGCAGTATCTTTGCCATGAAAACCTCCAATGGGGTCACAAAGAGTCAGATACTACTATTGGATTAAACAACAATAAGAGTGAGGAGATCTGCTATCACTTACATCACTAACTCATGACCTACAAGTCATCAGTCACTCTCTGGAGTTCAATTTATTTACCTATAAAATAAAGGCTATATGATATCTAAGATTCATTTCAGGAAGAAAATTCTTATTTTTATAAATATTTATTGAGATTGTCCTATTTGCAAAGATCTGTGCTAAGGACTGTGGGTAGATGAATAAAGAAGAAATGGTCTTTGGTATGCTATGTGTATAATGGCCTTTTGGAAAAATTAATTATGATCCTTAAGAAAGCAAAAATAAGAAAATATTAATCACAAGCTGGATGTAATGTGCTTTTTCTGATAGTTCCCTTCTATGATAGAAACATTATTTACTACTAATCTGTCTAGAACCCATGGCAGCAGGCAAACTACATTGTACACCTAGATATTCACTAGAAATTCTAGATGATCCTTGCCATATAAGCTAGTGTTTCCATAAAAAGATGTATTGAGAATGGACCCATTCTCAAGATTTAATTGATCCAGGGACCAATGCAGTATCACAGATGCCTACTGCATAACATTCTAGTGCATTAGCTGATGCTTCTCAAGCTTCCCAGATTTCCCATTGTCTTATTCGGTCACTACCCCTTTCTAACTGGGCATATCATTTTGGTCAACTGGGAGGTAAGGGGAGAGCACCCAATTGCACCAGTGCTATATCTTTGCTGAGTATCTTTTTCATGCCATTCTCCTTTTGCTAGAAATTATATGATATAAAAATATTTAGGTAGCACAATTGACAGAGCACTGAACCTGGAATCAGGAAGACCAGAGTTCAAATCCAGCCTCAGAACTTGACTATTATATTTTTGTAGTTTACAGGATTGGTTTTGAATAGCATTGTGGATGATCTCATGGCTGAAAGGGGGAAAAGCAATGCAGAAATAAGGGAGACTTAGAGTTTGGGAAATCTGATTTAGGAATTCATAAACTATGAAATAACTCAATGTGAAGGTTAACTCCATTGACTGGTAGGATTAACCTGCTGGAGTTTAAGGAAGTTAAGAGGAAGGAAGATATTATTGCTAGGGTCCACATTTCCTCACAAGCCCAGAAAAGTTGGATCTCTACCATGTCAAGTCAAATCAACAAGCATTTATTAAGTGCTTATTATGTGCCAGGCACTGTGTTAAACTCAGATACAAAGAAAGGTGAAAGCATCCCTTGCTCACAATCTAATGGAAAGTGAAAGTAAGTGAAAGTAATCCATCTCCGTTTATCCAGCTGCTAGAAATGATTGTGTATATTCTCTCAGTCTTTAAGGACTTTGCTCAGAAAGCAGAGAGACAGCTCGTGGATTTAGTAACAACACAAGTTAAAAGGAATAATTCTTATGGGAAGTGTGGATTAGCTTCATTTGACAAGTATGGTCTCTGATACAGAGATCTTGCTAGAAAATGTGTTGAACCCCACTAAGAGCAGTCATTCAACAAGCATTTGTTAAGGGCTTACTATGTTTCTAAGCACTAGTGTGATAAGGGCTAGGGATAAAAGAAAGAAGAAAGAAAGGAAGAAAGGGAGGAAGGGAGGGAAGAAGGAAGAAAGGGAAAAAGGGAGGGAAGGAGGGAGGGAAGGAGGGAGAAGAAGCAAAAGGAAGGAAGAAGCAAAAAGAAGGAAGGAAGGATGATGAGAGTGGGAGGGAAGAGGGATGGATGGGAAGGAAGGAGAGAGGGAAGGGGGGAGGAAAGGAAGAAAGAAAGAAAAAGAAAAAAGGCTCCCTTTGGTCTCCAGAAACTTAGTCTAATGAGGGAGAAATTGCAAACAACTATGGACAAACAAGACATATATGTATATATGTATGATATATACATTTATATATACATATATATATATATATGAAATAAATTAGATGTGCTCTCAGAGAAAAGGCACTAGAATTTAAGGAGATTAGAAAGACACTTCTTATAGATGACAGGATCTTAGCCAGAACTTGCAGGAAACCAGGAGATGGAGATGAAGAAGGACAGAATAAATAAGAAAAGGGGAAGGATTTGAAGAGTTAGGTGGAGAAAATGAGTTCATTTTAGGACATGTTAAGCTTAAGATGTCTACCAGATTCCAAGTTCAAAATATAAAGCACAGCCGTAAGGAAAAAGAGTGTAGGAGGGAGGATATAAACTGAGAACCCACCCTGGAGATAAGAGACTCAATTTATTCTATTACTACCCCCTGGGTGTGACTTTCTTCACACAGGTGTCCAAGAGCTGGAGAGCTTTCACCACTAAGGATGAGTCACTAGAACAAGGGATTGAAGAGCAATTGGTTTAATGGGGCCAAATTGAAATACTAGTAGAGTTCCATCAAATTGACAGTCTTACTGATCTCAGCTTTGCAAAGCTAGTTAACAGGTTCCCAAGATGAGGACTGTCCTTTGATTTTTTTTTTAGGTGAATCTGATGGAGAGCTATACATAGCTGACTGGTTTAATAAAAGATGAATTTCTTTTGTAGGTACTTTTCTGATGGGGGCCAGCTAGGGATGAGGTGAAATTCTTCAGAAATGGGTTTGATGGACTAATTTTATGATTCCCCACCACATCCCTCATGCCCTGTGACCAGCCTGCATAAGAGTGATTAAACACCTCATCTGAGCAGAGACCCACTCAAATATCATTAGGGTTTAGGCTTAGGGATCTCTCACAAACACTTTTCAAGAATAGGAAAGCCAGGTGCCAACCACCTTCCTTAACAACCACACAGGGCTGTTGTAAAAGGTTGATAGATCCAAGCTCTCTGGCCTCCTCCATCTCCATGAACAGGGAGAAAATAGTTTTCCTCCCTCCCAGAAATTGCTGTTGTTTGATGTTAACTACACTGAATGTCTCAAGCAACTTCAAAGGTTTCCATTTCATCCTACATTGTGGGTAACCATAGACCTTGCCATAAGCACCTCTACAAATATTGGTCTCCAAGGGTTTGTGATACCTATTCCCTCAATTGTAAGATTCTCTAAAACTTCCTATTAAGACTGGTGTCCTTCAATGAACCTGTCATGGGTCCTGTGGTATTGTAATAATCTGTTTGCTGCCACATGGATGTAATGTTGACAGGATCAAGCAAGATCACTCTGTCAGACATCTTAGATTAAATGGCTGATCCATATTAGTGACATAAGGGAGGAGATCAATCCTAAGAAAATTCAAAATCCAGCCCACATCATTAAATGTTGAGGAATATAGTGGATGGGAAGAATAGCAGCACCTAGAGGCAGTTAAGTAGCATTATGGACGAAGTGCTCAGCCTAGTCAAGAAGACCACCTGTGTGGTCCTGGGCAGAACACTTAACTTTGGGATATTTGAAACAGAAAAGTTTTCTGTTTGCCTCAGTTTCCTTATGTGTAAAATGAAGATAATAATAGCATGTTAAGGGTCATGATGAGGATCAAATAAGATAATAATTATAAAGTACTTAGAGTACCTGGTACATAATAGGCACTATATAAATGTTAGCAATTGTTGTTGTTGCTTCAATGATTCTGAACCCACTGTAGATTATGACTATGAGATTTTCATTAAATCTCCTCTAGTCATACAATGGGCTCTGCCCACAAAAGTTCTCTATCCTGAGTATCATTTTGCCTTTCACCAATGACTCCACCCCCATTCAACTAAGGCATGTATAACTGGGTCTTAGAGGCTGTCAATCCAATAATGTGGACCCTTGAAGAATAGGGGTCTTAAAAATTCTCTTAGAAAGCTATGCTGTGAGTAGCTTGACCTGCATGTGCGAGATTGGCACTGGGGGGATATCCCCCATTTGGATCCATGCATTTGGATGAACACCCATCCATAGGATCTTGTTCAATAATCTATATATTAATCTGAGACCAATAGCATAGACTGACACTGAGTTGGACATTGAGTGGAAAAGGAGGGGAACAATGGAATGGATTGCTTTTTGGAAACTACAAAGTTCATTTGCTGACCCCAAGCTTCCTATGAAAACAAAGAGCCTGTTGTTTCAATACTGACATCCCATCAGTGTTGCTATAGGACAGTAAGATATGTCAATACCACCTCATCAGGTGGACTAAAAGGTATCTACTTTAAAAAAAAAAAGCTGAGACTCGTAGATGTTAAGTGACTTAGAGATTAAATCACACAACCATGCAGAAAAAGTAAGAGTGCCAGTAGGCACCAGGATACCACTGGCCTCAGATCTGGGTTGGAGACTCATCTGGTCATGCTTCTAGTGCACTATGATGTCATGGTCCCCATGTCTAGATAGACAGTAGACATCTGCCATTCTCTTAAGGTACTAAGGGTACCAGTCTGCTTTTCATTTCAGAAGAGGGTGTGTGTGATATCTTTAAAGAGAGCCAATATATCCCCTACAAAAAACCATATACCAGGGGAAATAATGGGCAAAATGTATACATAATATTTATCCCAAAGAGAAAAGCCTTTGTCCAGTCCTGTTATTTGCAGGCCCAACACATTCAGATGCATCCATGGCTCACAAAACATGAATCATGGACTTCTTTATCAGTCTGGTGAAGACTATGAACCCCTTCTCAGAATAATGTATTAAATACATAAAATAAAATACCCACAATTACAAAGGAAGCCAATTAATATGAAAAGAAAGCTGTATTTTCCCCCATCCAACTTCATGGACTCCCTGAAATCTATTTCTAGTTCCCTTGTATATCTATGGGCCCCAGTTTAAAAATCCCCCTAATAGATGAAGGAAACCAGGAAGGTCAGGAGGCAAAGTGGAGGAGGCAGAGTATTCCTGGCCTGGGGGACAGCCAGAAAAAATGCCCAGAGCCAAGAGATGGAGTATCTTATTTGTGGAACAACCAGCAGGCCAGTATCTCTGGTTTGAAGAGTATATGTCAGGGAGTAAGGTGGAAGAAGACTGGAAAGATAGGAGAAGGTTTGGTTGTGAAGGACTAAATGCCAGAGTATTTGATATTTGTTCATGGAGGTATTAGGGAGCCACTGGAGATTACTGAGTAAGAAGATGATACAATCAGATCTGGATTTTAGGAAAAATCATTTTAGTGGCTGAATAAAAGTTGGATTCAAGTGGAGAAAACCTTGAAGCAGGCAACCCCACCAGTGGGCTACTACAGTAATGGAGGTGTAAGGTAACCAGGACCTGTATATTATAGCATAAATGATTGATTGGAGTGGTGGGTAGGGAGGTTTCCTGATACTGGTGTTCATAGAAAACCAGGGGGATAATAGATTTGGAGCTAAAAGGTACCTTAGCAATTATCTAATCTGATCTCATTTTACAGATGAGAAAACTGAGGCTCAGCTGGAGCAATTTATTCAAGGTAATATTGATAGTAAATAACAGATCTGGAGTCCCAGGTCTTCTTGATCGAAATCTTGATCAACTCTCATCTCTCATTTATTCATTTATTTATCTATCTATTATTTCATTTACCTATGTATTCATTTGTCTATTCATTCACCACCTCTCTTTCCATTTTACCACTTTCCTCTTAAAGGGAATGATTGCCTTCTTAACATCTTATCTGTACCACATGATTGGCTTCACTATGACTATGATCAACTCCTGGATCCTGGGGAGCTGTTACCCAATTGATCAGAAGAATCCAAATAGAGGGAGTTTCTTCACTGTGGGAGTTCTCATTACCAATGGTTACAAGCTACTTATATGTTATAATTTCAGTCTCAAAATATCTTTTTTGAGTATAAATGTTACCACCTTCATTTTACAGAGTAGAGGCAGCTAGGTGGGAAAGTGAATAGAGTGTCAGGAGCCTGGAGTCAGGAAGACTCCTCTTCCTGAGTTCAAATCTCATCTCAGACATTTACTAGCTGTGTAACCCTAGGCAACTCACTTAAATCTATTTGCCTTAGTTTTCTCATTTGTAAAATGAGTTGAAGAAAGAAATGGCAAATCACTTCAATATTTCTGCCAAGAAAAATGGAGTCATGAAGAGTCAGACAAGATTGAAATGACTAAGCAACAACAACAATCAACAGATTAGGGAATAGAGACTCAAGAAAAGGAAATTACTTTCATAATAATCATAGAACTTAATTAGAGCTTTAAGATTTGTAAAGCATTTTACATTGGTTATCTGATTTGATTAGATATGGTCATATAGCTAGTGACTATATCATTTTTCTATTCAAGAACCTTCAGTAATTTTCTCTTTTCTCTCAAATAAAATATAAACTCTTCAGCCTGGAATTTGAAAACTTTTCACCATTCAGTTCTAACCTATCTCTCTAGGCTCATTACATACATCAATCCCCATTTCCTATAAGATCCAGCTGAGCCCAACTTCTTATTGCCTTTTGTGATTTTTTTTAAAGATAAATGAGATTAAGTGGACTTATTCAAGATCACACAACTAGTAAATATCTGAGGTGGGATATGAACTCAGATCCTCCTGACTCCAGAATTGCTGCTCTATCTGCTATGCCATCTAGGTGCCCCCATACTTATTATTGCTTCTTAAACATGGAACTTCATCTCTCACCTCTGACCTTTCTTCCATAACCTGTCCCTTTTGGGTTTAAAATACATTTTCTCATCTGTTTTACACTTTTTATAATCTCTAACTTCTTTCAAAGCTCAGCCTATGTGCTATCTCCAGCAGGAAGCCTTTCCTTATCCCTTTAGGCATTAGATTCCTCCCTCCACCCCCAAAAGAAAATTATCATGTATATATTTATATGTGTAAATATTATGTAGGAGGTATTTTTCACCAGTAATTACAGTTGTCTCTTCAGCAGAAAGAAAGCTCCCAAAGGATGAGGACTGTTTTTTTTTTTTTTTTTCCCTTTATGTATCTATGGCTTTGTACATATGGGAATAAGCCCTTCAATGTTTGCTGGACCAGATAGAATTGGAACCAAAACTTGAATACAGGTTTTCAAACTCCAAGTCCAGGACTCTCTGCATGCCATGTGCTTGGCCTGAAATTTACTCTGAATCCAGGGATCCTTTTTTACTCTATATACATGTGATACCTGGATAAGTATATTTAATTTGTCTTTTGTGTTATCTAACACTTGATTTGTTACCAAATTCTTTTACAAAACACCAATGCCATTTGAACAGTGGTTCGATCTGTAAGTCAAAGTTGTTCCAAAGAAAAGAAGCTGTGGAAAGAGGTAAGAAAAAGAGAAAAGATATAATAGCAAAATGGTTCCAGTAAAAACTAGACTTGGGGATTGTTGGGTATGATCAGGTTCTTTTGAGAGACAAGACTTCTATCTGCTCCTAGAAAGACTCATCCATGAATAATATAATATTGAATAATGAATATTGAAGACAACCTTCTTAGTCTTGAACTCATTATTCCAAAGGGCAAGAATGCCTGAGGTGTTATAGGTGTTATATGTGTGTATGCATGTATGCATATATACACATATCTCTATATGTGTGATTATACATGTATTTATATGCATATGTATATGTATGTAGGATTCTTTCTGGCAGCAGATAGAAACCCTGTGTCTCAGAGGTCCTGATTGCATCTCTCTCTCTGTGTCTCTGTCTCTCTCTCTCACATACACATACGCAGAGTCTCTCTCCCCTTCTCTCTGTTTGTCTGCCTCTCTCTGCTTCTGCTTTTTGTCTCTCTACCTCTGTCTCTTTCTATTTCTCGCTCCCTCACACACATATACAATACATATGTATGTATATATATATATTTGCATATAAACCCACAAATATATACATATATGCATGTAGGCATGCACACATGTCTGTATATACCTGAATTTATGTGTACATACACATGTGGGGAGTTGGGGTTGTATAGTATATATGTCTTAGACTGCACTCTGAGTCTATCACCTCTATCAGGAAGCGTATAGCATGTTTCTTCACGAGTCCTCTAGAATAGCGGTTAGTCATTGAATTGATTAGAAATCTTAAGTCTCACAAAGTTGTTATGCTTATAATTTTGTTGTTATTATAAAAATTTTTTTCCTAATTTTGTCCACTCCAGTCTATATCATACAAGTCTCCCCAGGTTTCTCTGAAACCATCCTAGAGTCTTTTCTCCCCCTTTGAAATTCTTTTATTGCTTATTCAATTTCTTTTTCTAAGATTGGTTTCAGTTTTCTCTTTTTTGTATTGTTAATCTGAGTATTTTACAACTTCATGACTTCATTTAATTTAAATTATCAATTTGTGGGCTTATAATTAAGGAAATTCATTTCTAATGATAAATTTTATTTCCCCTTCATTTGTTATGAATTTTTAAAATAGAAATTTGGTTTTTCTTTTATTTAGAATCAGATTAACCAATGATTTATTTATTTTATTAGTTTTCTTTAAGTTCCTACTTTTATTTATCAATTTAATACTTTTTAGTTTCAATTTTATCCCCACTGATTTTTAGAACTTTGATTTTTGTGCTTATTTGAAGTATTTTCACTTGCTATTTTCCTAACCTTTTTAAGCTAATTCATTATTTTCTCTTTTGTGTGATAAAGTCCTTTAGTTATATCCTAAAGATTTTGATATTTTGTCTCTTTGCTCTTACTTTCTATTATTTCTGTGATTTTATTTTTTACACAATAATTTTTAAGATTTAAACTTGATCTCCATTTGAGTTTGAACTTTTTGGTCAAATGCCTCTTATTGATTATATTTTTTATTACATTGTGGTCAAATAAATAATATGTTTAATTTTTCTGTTTCTCTGAATTTCTTCAAACCATGTCACTTAGACCTCGGCCCTACTCCTTGCACAAGAAGTTAGATTTCTACTTCTGTAACTCTGGCCTCTAGGAGATGAACTTTCAACTATTCTAACTTGAAACAAAACCGCTAACTTCTAGGACATCTACAAATATACTGCACAATATACTTCTCTTCTCCATACTTTTAAAATTTAGCACCCTTGTATACATTGTCTTCTATTAGAGGGGCTCTCTGGAGATAGGAGTGTTGAGAAGTATTTTGCAGAGCTCTCTCAAATTCTCCTTCAACCAACTTTAAAATAATGCTTCAAATCAAATTCAAAATTCAAAATCAAACAGGACCCGCAAAAGTTTGAGTGAAAAAAATTTTCCAACCCAAGACAACTTAAAAGATCAGCAGGAAATATCCACATCACCAGAGTGGTGGTTGAGCCTGGACCACAGAAAATAACATGCTGAGGAGCCAGCAACAGCAGCTTGGGAAGCTGTCAGCCCATAGAGCTTGGTGGTAGAGTGGAGTGAGGGGGTTGAACAACTGTTTGGAAGAAGATTGTAGGGGACCTTTTGCTGACACTGGGTTGAAGACCCTGTTGCATTGCACATATGCAGTTCTGGGTTGGATCACAGTCCTAGGCTAAAAAGCCTTTGTAACAGCATTTGTAACAACAGGGGAGCAGGGGCCCTGATAGAGAGGAATGTCACACACACTGGTTGCTCAATTTCAAGACAGAGAGGAGCACTAGCAATTATAATTGCAGGAGAGTGGGGGACTTAGTCACAGTCCCAAAGTCAGGAAGAGTACTAGTGCTGTGGCTACAAACAACGTCCTTTCCTTGGTAAAGATTACAATACAGGCCAGGAAAGCAATGACCACATCACTTCATTTCACCTTAGAAGCATCAAAAACCTACATACTCACAAAGGTAGCTTTGAAAACATTAGCTTAGAACAATGTCCCCTCCACTCTGGGAGTAAAACTTTAGCATAAAGTTGAAAGTCAAGAAATATGTTGGAAAATGAATAATATTTTTCTACATGTTTTTTATTTATCTATTTTAAAACAAGTAGAAAATAGAAAAAAAAAACAGAAAAAATGCCATGTGTATAGAAGAACAAATAAAAAGATTTAAAATATATAATAATAAATTTCCATTTCAAAAAAGTACATATAATAATAAAACACATAGTATTCATAACTGTCCAATGAGCAATTTTTTTAAAAAGAAGAGCCTGATCATAACAAGACATAACAAGACAAAAATCCAGAAGAAACAAAGTAGGTAGAAGCAAAACCTTAAAGAAAAATGTAAATTAGTTACAAATCAAACAAGAATTTCTCAGAGAACTTATCAAAGCATTTAATTTAAAAATTAAATAGGAGAGGTAAAGGGGAAAATGAGAAAAGAAATGAGAGTGATGCAAGAAAATTATGAAAAGTAAGTTGATATAAAAGGAGCACAAAAATTACTGAAGAAATCATCACCTTAAAAAAAACAGAATTGGTCAAATGGAAAAAAAGAGATACAAAAATTTACTGAAGAAAAGAATTCAAGTTTCTTATAGCCAGGAAATATGCTGGTTGTTTGTATTTGTATCCCCAGTGTTTATCACAATGCCTGACACACAATAAATGTATTATTCATACATTAATCGCCATCATCATAATAGCTAACATTATATAGAACCATAAATATCACTTCATATTATCTTCACAATAATCCTGGGAGGCAAATGCTGTTATTTTTCCCATTTTACAATGAGAAACTGAAGAAGACAAATATTAAATGACTTCCTTAGAGTTACACAAAGAATAAGTGTCTGAGGGGAAATTTGAAATCATATATTCAAGGCCCACCATTTTGTCCATTGTACTACCTAGCTGCTTCTATAGCCATTCATTTATTAATCAGGTTTTTAATGTCCTAGCATACTGTCATGTTTTGCAGAGGCTTCATGTAATACTGAAAAAATGTATATTCCTCTCTATTTACATTCAAGAAACATCAGGAATCTTTTATAACTAACTTTCTAAAATTGTACTCTAAATTTGTAAATGTTTTTGTGTTTATCCTTTTGTAAGATTTATTTACTCTGAAAGAAACATACTGAAGTTCCCACCATTATAATTTTGCTACTTCTTTTTTCCTGTAATTCTATTAACTTTTCATTTTATCTTTTAGATGCTATCCTATTTGGTGTACTTGTATTAAGTACTGACATTATTTCATTGTTTATAGTGAACTTAAGCACAATGTAGCTTTCATGCTTATCTCTTTAAACATATGTATCTTTTACTGTTGCCCTAAGATGATTATTTTTTTCTATTTGTAATAATTTTCCTGAAACACTCAGTTCCCACAGGTCTCTCTCTGGACGTATATGACTATGTTCATTGTTGAACAATAGGAACTGGTTTGAATCACATCATTGTTGAAGAGAACCATGTCCATCAAAATTGATCATCGTATAGTCTTGTTGCTGTGTATAATGTTCTCCTGGTTCTGCTGATTTCACTCAGCATCAATTCATGCAAGTCTCTCCAGTCCTAAGAGAGAGATATTTCAAGAAACTTAGGATTAATAAGAATTGTGTAGTAACAATGACTTTGTAAAGAATAATAACTTTGAAAAGCTTCACAACTCTGATCACTGAGCAACCAGAACCCCAGAGAATGATGATGAAGTATGCTATTTACCTTTTGACAGAACAGTGATGGATTCAAGGTACAGATTGAGACATATGTTTTTGAACATGGTAAATGCAGAGGTTTGTTTTGCTTGACTTTGCTTACTTGTCAAAATTGTGGGATTTTTTTTTTCATTGGAGAGTGGTAGATTTGGTGGGGAGAGAAACAATAGTGTTCCTTAAAAAAAAAAAAAGAGTCAGCAAAGTATTTTTTAAAATGCACAGAGCAGAACAGAAAGAAATTCAAAAGGTAACAAAGACAAAAAGGACAATTTTGAGATGTTGAATTCAGTGTAAACTTTTTTCAGAACTTTTATTTTTGCAATTTCCCATGTTGCCCTCTTTTTCTGTTTCCCTTTGTATAAGGAAATATTCTCTCTCTCTGTTTCTCTTCCTCTCTTTTTGAGTTGTTCTGATTTTTTAAAAAGATATATGCAGAGCAGCTTAAAAGGGAAGGCTCACAACTAATAGGCTAATAATTAGAACAACTGGAAAGAATGGAGCCTCCTGCAGAAAGGATCATTGTAGCTGAATGTTGAAGTTAGCCCAGTATTCTAAGAGGTGAAAGTGAGGAGAAACATTATTTTAGGCAAGGGGGAAAGCCTAGGAAAATGGAGGGATATGAAAGACTGAGTATTATTGTTTGAGGAATAGCAAGTAGACCAGTATAGATGAGGAATGGGAAGGAAGGACTTTATAAATGATTTCAGATGCCAGAGGGTTTTTTAGATAATAAAGGTAATAGGGAATCCCTGGAATTTGTTAAATCAAGGGATGACAGGGTCAGAGCTATACTTTAGAAGATTCTTTTGACTGAGTAGAGGATGAATTGAGGTAAGTAGAGACTTGAAGAAGCAATAACCCAAGTAAGGGCTGATGAGGACCAGAACTAGGGTGGTGGTTGACTGATTGGAAAGGAGACCTATATTATAGATGTGAAGGTAAAAACAACAAGAGTTTACAACTGATAGAATGTATGGTATAAGTGCCTATAAGAGGAACATGTGTCTTCTTCTGGATGTTGGGAGCTTGGGTGATTGAACTAAGCAGTAGGAATAGAAGTATAAAGGAGGAAATTGTCTCTACTAACACAAAACTTGCATTTTAAATAATAATAACTTTTTATTTTCAAAATATATGCAAAGATAGTTTTCAACATTCACCCTTGCAAAACCTCGTGTTCCAAATTTTTCTCCCTCACTTCCTCCTATCCCCTCCCCTAAACAACAAGTATATGTTAAACACGTACAATTCCTCTATACATATTTCCACACTCATCATGGTGCATAAGAAAAAATCAGATAAAAAAGGAAAAAATGAAAAAGAAAGCAAAAAGCAAGCAAACAACAACAAAAAAAGATGAAAATACTATGTTGTGATCCATACTCAGTCTCAACAGCCCTCTTTCTGGATGCAGATGGCTCCCTCCATCACAAGTCTATTGGAATCACCTTATTTTTGAAAAGAGCCACATCCATAAGAATTGATCACATAATGTTGTTGCTGTTTACAATGTTCTCTTGGTTCTACTCACTTCACTTAGCATCAGTTTATATAAGTCTCTCTAGGACTTTCTGAAATCATCCTGCCAATCATTTCTTATAGAACAATAATATTCCATAACATACCATATCATAACTTATTCAACAATTTCCTGATGGGCATCCACTAAATTTCCAGTTTCTTGCCACTACAAAAAGGGCTGCTACAAACATTTTTGCATGTGTAAGTCCTTTCCCCTCTTTTATGATCTCTTTGGGATGCAATCCCAGTAGAGACACTGCTGAATCAAAGGGTATGCACAGTTTGATTGCCCTTTGGGCACACTTCCAAATTGAGGAGCTTGCATTCTAAAGGGGGGGAAAGGGAGAGAGAAGGAAAAAGAGGAAAGGATGGAAAAGGGAAAGATGAGTGATACCTACTGTGAGGAAGACCACCAACAGTGGTCCTGGTGGTTGTGCCATAGATTGTCAAACCCTCTTTAAACTTTGGTTCCAACCCTTGGTGCCTTACCTCTGGGCTCTTGACCTCTGAAGCTACTTTCCCTCAGCCTCCCCACCCCCCTCACCCCCCAGCCAGAGGCTGGGTAGAGCTGCCCAGAGAGGAGGTGGGGAAAGACAGAGAGAGGACTGGGCCACTGCCTGCAAAGTGGCTGGGAGGGAAGTTTTAACGAAACACAACACAACACACAAGGGGGAAAAAAAGAAAAAAGGAGAGAGGGGGAAAAAAAGCCAAGGAGGGAGGGGGTGAGGAAGAAAGACCTCCTGCCAGGCCCGTTGCCAGGGAGACGGGCAAGGCGGCCTGAATCAGCCCTGCTCTTTTCACAGTCGCCTTTAAGCATCAAGAGAGAGAAAGCCGCCGCCATAAAGGGGGACATGTGTTGCTGGGTGTGTAAGGGCTATCCTCGGCAGTTAGAGAGAGCCCCCGGCCCCCAACCCCCCTGCAGTTAGGGCCAGAGAACCCCTCACTCCACCTCATACCCCCATCTCCCCTCTGCCTTCAGGGGGGTTAGGGATGAATGAGATGTGAGTGGAAAGCAACTGGAAAGGAAAGGGAGGGGGTGAGGAGGAGGAAAAGATGAAGGAAGAGGAGGAGGAGGAAGGAGCTTGGAGGAGCTTCAGCCAATTGCCACCAGAGGGAGGCAGGGGAAGAAGCCTATAAGGTCCCCCCTCAATTGTCTGCACTAATGGAAGCAGGCTGAGGCATACAGAAACTGAAAGCCACTGATCCACAAATCATTTGGTTTGGCTTGGAGGAAGATTGGCAGGCTTCTTCTGAACCATGGCTTGCATGATATTCTGGGGGAACCCTATAATAAAGTGCAAAGAGGCTTTCTTGGAGTCAGTAGATCTGCTGACCCTTCTCCCACTTCATGGAAATCTCTTTGTAATAATAATAACAATAAAAATAACAATAACTAGCATTTAGATAATGTTTTTAGGTTTATAAAGCCCTTTACAAATGTTATCTCATGTCATCCTTACAATGACTCTGGAAGGAAAATGCCTTTCATCCCAGTTTTATAGATAAAAAAAAAACCTGAGGAACAGAGAGGTTAGGTGCCTTTCCCAGGATCACACAGCCAGTTAGTGTCTGAGGCAAGATTCAAATTCTTGGTACCCCAAGTCTAGCTCTTTGTGGATGCACTTTACTACTTCTCTAACTTAGGACTTTGTGTGATGGGGTTTCTCAAAAGTTTTAGTGTGGTTTAAAGCTTAAAAAATGTATTTTGCTTTTGTTTGTCTGTATGTATATTCCTCCTCTCCCTCAGTACTAAATGAGCTCTTTAAGGACAAGAATTCTTTCATTTATATTTTTGTATCCCCAGGGCCTAGTGAAGATAAAAAAGGAAAGGGATAACATTTGTTAAGTATTTACTATGTTCCAGGCCCTGCTCAAAATACATTTTACAAATATTAATTCACAAAATATATCTATCACATTGCCTGGAACATAGTAGGTGCTTAATAAATGAATGTTGAACTGAATGGAATTGAATTAAAGTCCTGCACTCATTAAAATTCTGTCACCTACTCAGACAAGTTGCTTCATCCCCCTCCAAACCAAAATGGTATTAGTAGGGGAAAGGGTTGATTTAATAGCTGAAACTACATTAAGACTTTTGGGATATCTTGTAAAGCACTTAGCAAAGTGCCTGGCACCTAGTAGGTACTATATAAATCTTTATTTCCTTCACCTTTCCTATTCAGTGACAAAGCAATTAAGCAATATTATAGATCTGGCAAAGTTAGGGGGCTATCCAAAGACTCCATTCTGATTTCTCTAGCTCCTCATTAGCCCAAGAAATCAATCACTCAGTCAACCATCATTTTATAGCACTTACTATGTGTCAGTATTGCAGTAGGCACTAGGGATACAAAAACAAATATGAAACAATCCCTGTCCTCAAGGAACTTACCATCAATCATGGAAGACAACATGTGCATATTTATATTTTGTTGTTCAGTCATTTTCAGTCACATCCCCCTCTTTGTGACCCCATTTGGAGTCTCTTGGCAGAGATACTGAAGTGGTTTGCCATTTCTTTTTCCAGCTCCATTTGAAGAAACTAAGACAAAAGGGTTAAGTGAATTGCCCAGGGTCACACAGCTAGTAAGTATCTGAGGTCAAATTTGAATTCAGGAGTCATTCTGGCTCCCAACCCAATGCTCTATCCACTGCACCACCTAGCTGCATATTTATGTAAGTAGATGTAAAATTTATGAAAGTAATTCGTGAAGGAGGCACTTGCAGCTAGGGAGATCAGAAAAGGCCTTCTTCCATAAAAGGTGGTACTTGAGCTGAGCTTTGAATGAAACTAAGAATTTTAATTAAACAACTAATCAATAAGCATGTATTAAAAAGCTACAATGTGCCAGGCACTGTGTTAAGTTATGGGGCTACAAGTACAAAGAATGAAACAACTCCTTTCCTTAGGGAGCATAAATTCTTAGAGATGGAGAGGAGTACTGAGGACATTCTAGGTATGGGGGCAGTCAGGGAAAAGTCTGGGAGATCAAATAGGACATGTGAGGAGCAGTAAGAATGCCAATTTTAAAGGGATCACAAAGCAATGTGGAATAAAGCTGCAAAGGTAGGTTGGGGTCAGGTTGTAAATGGATAAACTGATCATTATATGGTGGTAGTGGATAAAGTGCTGGGTGTGAAATCAGGAAGACCTGGGTTCAAATATGCATTTATAACCCTGGATCAGTCACTTAATCTCTGCCTCAGTTTCCTTAACTGTAAAATAAAAAGAATAAGAGCATCTACCTTGCAAGGTTGTTTTGAAGATCAAATGAGATATTTGTAAAACATTTAGTACGGTGTCTAGCATATGAGTAGGCACTATATCAATGCTTATTCCTTCCCTCCTCCCTCAGTGAAGAGTCAATAACATTAGCATCTACCTCCCAGAGCTATTGTATAAAATGAAAAAAAAAAATCTAAAGTGCTATGTCAATGATAGCTACTGTTATAATCCAATGTAAAACAGTTATGAGTAACCTGTCCACTGAAATCAAAAGAACACAGATGAAGCAGAGAAGTAATGGGGTTGACTGTCACTAAATAATAAACATTTTCCAACAAATCTATCCCTCCTCTTTTCAGAATCCACACCAGGAGAGGTTCTTGGCACCTTCTATTTCCAACAGGAAGATCTACTAGGCAAATAGAGCCCCACAAAGTAGAAAGAATAAAGGGAGGCAGACAAGCATTTATTAATTGCCTACTATGTCCTATGTCCTGTTCAAATGTTACTTCTCCAGGTTTAGAGTTCCATCCACTATATCATCTAGATGATGCTTATCTTTCTGTTTTGGAGAAGGTGGTATTGACCTATCTTACTGTCCAATAGCAACACTGATAGGATGTCAGTATTGAAACAATAGGCCCTTTGTTTTCATAGGAAGCTTGGGGTCAGCAAATGAACTTTGTAGTTTCCAAAAAGCAATCCATTCCATCGTTCCCCTCCTTTTCCACTCAATGTCCAACTCAGTGTCAGTCTATGCTATTGGTCTCAGATTAATATATAGATTATTGAACAAGCTCCTATGGATGGGTGTCCATCCAAATGCACACTGAAATCTGGGCAATGGCTATACTTGGTCCATTTAATCTTTCCTGTATAGATGGGCAGACCAAACTCTTGAAATATTATAGATTTCTTTTAGGAAGCTCTTCATTATCTTGGAGCTTGGCACAATTTAAACAATTCATGCACAAATAAGACAATTTGGAGACCTTGCCATCTATAGGGAATCCCTCCTAAAACTGGATCTCCTCTAGTACAGTAACAAATACCTTTAACAAACAAAACATCCCCGTTTTATGTTTCATCTGATGTTTGTTTGTTCTTTTGTCAAAGGATCATTATTTCTACATTGACGTCTTCCAAGGAATTCTGAATAGGAGACTATAAAATTGTCTGTAAGGGCCAAAAAGTCTACCATTCACCAAGTGGTTAGCTGACCAGAACTAGTTACAGAATGTCTACACCAGAGTCTCTCTAAGGTATTTTTACCTGATATATTATCCCACCTCTTAAGAAAGCAAACTTCCCAGGTTATGCATGTCAGAAATCAGGCCATCTGAATAAGCTAACACATTACATATGTGCCACAGTTTCAAAACAACTCTGATGAATTGGTAGTCTGACTATATACAGATAGCTGACTCAGGGGTAACTCCCATCAATATTAAGTTTTTTCCTGTCTGTTAAAAGAGTCACTTTTGTGCTTTGTAGTGGTAGTTGGTGCTTGCCATAGTCATTGCTCTCCCCATTTTTTTTTTAAAGAAAATGTTCATAGCAAGAAAGTACAGATTTTCTATATAACCTTTTTCATTTCCTTATCCAGACCCATTTGTGGTTTATAAAGAACATAAACCATTCAAAAAGTTCATAAACCATTCATAAAGAACAAATGAATGAATTTATGTGGAAGTGCTTTGAAAAAGTATTTGTGTGTGTGTATGTATATGTGTGTGTATATCATCTCTAAGAACTATATGGAGGACATTGAAGGCCAATTCTCCCTTTGTAAAAAACAAGAAAGGGTCTTGAGTGCTTGTTTGTAGGAGCTTTTGGAAACTGGAGGTTAACACTGCCATCAGGAAAAATCCAGCCTTTTCTTCTCTTAACTTGAAAGATAGAAATCTTGTGATAAGGCAGACATGAGACATGAGAGTGAACAGAGATGCTGAACATGCAATTTGATTGGGAGTCAGATGAGAGAGCAAGAAGGCAGAATGGAGCCTGGAACGACAGATTAAAGACAGGAAACAAATGGTATTCCTGGTGTTTAAGGATATCCAGCTCCTCCATTGCCACCACCACCTTTGTTCACCATAGCCTGAAATTAGAGAGGCTTGTCCTATCAGTGTTGAACTTTCTCTTTATTCTGTTCCCTCCTTTTCCTCCATAACCTCTTTCTCCTCCCCAAGAGAATATATTTTCATTCCAATATTTAACTTTGTTCTTTAAAGTTACACTTATAATTTTTTCTTTAATTATTTTGGAACTTGCCACCTATAAAAATGATTGATCACAGCTCCTGATCCATGTGCTTCAAATGTTGTGAAAGGGAAGCCAAGGACAAGACGGCAAGAGAATTGAGGACAAAGTATACAGAATAAAAGTAAAAAGGAGAAAGGCTTAGAACACTTGTGTAATTTGTAGAGAGGTCCTCTCTTAGCTGGGGGCTCAGGAGGTATAAGAGAGAGAAACTTGTTGATTTTAAATACTTTTATAAACTCCTATGCAGTCAAACAAACTGAGTAAACCTCATGATTTCTCACTGATTACAAACAAGTTAAAACATTGAGATCAGGAGAAGAAAGGACTCCTCAGGCAAGATATTTTTTACTTTGTTCTCTCCTGGCAGACTCACAAGCTCCATCTAACCTTGAGGGAGGGAGTAAAAAAAAAAGGCAGGGGTGGAATGGAAGGAACTGAGTAACCTTCAGGGTCAGCTGAAGGGAGGAACTGGGAATAGGTGGCCCTGCCCTACAAAGGTGAAGGGAGGAGCATGCAAGGGGAACAGCTTATTCCCTGCTAACCACACTTCTAATTCCACCTTCCAAACAGAGATCCAAAATTTACCCTGATAATCTGGTTGCTTCTACTGCAGTTTTAACTAAAAATATTACCCAAACAAACTTATAACTTGAAAGTAGGCACCCAGAAGAATAGAAAAATGGTATTGGTCAATGAAATGGATTGATGATTCCCAGTTCAGAAGCTTTGATTTCTCTCTTTTGATCTAATTTATTTGTTTTTTTTGTTTGTTTGTTTGTTTTGTTTTGTTTTTGTGAAGTGTGCCTTTTTTTTTCCCTTCTGGTTTTCATCATACACTTTTTATTCCTTTTTTATTCTTTTTTTCCCATTGCCAGATTCTATATTTCCAGAGATTTTTCAGCAAAAGATTACCAAAAGATCATCCAACATTTTCTAAATGACCTATTTTAGAATTGTAGGTTGTTAGAACTGGAAGAAATCTTAGAGATTATCTAGTCTGAGGAATCTCAGACCCAGGGCCCAGACAAGAATCAGCTGACTACAGCCTCTGAAGGTATATTATGCAGCCCTTTGTCTCTTTGTTCAGGGAAATATGTAATAGGATTAACATCTCTTTGTGAAGAGAAACAAAGATTGAGAAGTAGTAGTGCAAACAGATTAGTTATAAACTTAACAAACATGCAATTTGAGTGTGAGACCACTGACCTAGTCCAGTCCTTGCATTTTACAGATCAGGGAACTGAGGTCCAGAGAGGAGAACTAATTGTTTGAGGTCATCCAGTGAATTAGTCCTATCCAGGACTAAGAGCCAACCTTCCTGACCCCACTGGACAGTGCTCTTCCCACTACATTATGGATAGAGGAGACCCAAGGAACCTTGGGTCAGCGGTCAGTGAGGAGGTGGAAAGGGGTACTTACTGAAATATATTAAGAATACAGTAGAGGGATGGGTAGGAGACAGATGAAGAAAAGTGGATGGAGTCAGAAAGGAGACAAACATATTCAGAAGAAGGACCAATCTAAAAAAGGAGATTCTAGTTTAGAAATTCCCTGGAAAATAAAAACATCTCTATTTACAGAAAATACAATGGGAAGCATTATTAACATTTACTCTATTACTTTTTAAGTCTAGACTATTCAACAAAACAATAAATCAAACCTTCATTGATAGCATTCGATGATTTCCAAGTTATAAATGCTCCATATTATAAAAACTATAAAACATAGCTATCAGCTTTCTTAGGTGGTTCAAACTCTAGGCTGTTCTTTTCCTAAGAGACAAGGATATGGTGGAAAGAATCCTGACTAGAGAGTCTGGAAACCTGGGTCTTATCTTATTTCTGGCACTAAACTGCTCTCATTTTGTGCACAGCACTTTCCTTCTCTGGAAAAGCAGGTTTGACTAAAAACTCTTTAACAATATTCTTTCCAATGTACTGCCATTCTTTTGAGACTAGATATCCCACAGATATCTCAAACACATCTTGCTCAAAGCAAATCTCAAACACACTCTAAATGTATGGACAGCAATACCATTCTTCTATTCAAAATGTAATCATCAGTACTCTTTCACTCATCTCCAATACACAATAAATTGTTAAATCTTGTCAATTCTACTACCTCAATATCTCTCCACTTGTATCACAACCTGGACTTGGTCCTCATGACTCCTACTTGAGATTAATGTAAAAACTTCCTAATTTATTGCATATGATGTTTTCCCTCCCCATCTTTAATTTATCCTTCACACAACTATAAAATTGGTATTCCCAGAGCACAGGTTGGCCTGTGTCATTCTTCTGTTCAAGAGACTTCTATTAGTGGTTCTGAATTGTCTCTAAATAAAACACAAATGTTTATGTTTGACATTTAAAGTTCTTCACACTCTACATCCAATCTTTTTCTGAGTTAATCTCTTTCTGAGCCGATTATGTATTTTTTGTCCTTATAGGGCTCTGGGCTCCAGCTGAAGTGACATATTTGTTGTCCCTTATATAAAATATTCCAATCCCTGCTTTGCTTCTTAAACTGTGGTTCACAGCCTCATATGGAATTTTGTAACTGAGTGTGAGGGTTGTGAAATTATCAGTAAATATTTTATTGAAAAAATTTCTTGGGCAAAAAGGGGTCTTGAGTGGGAAAATTTAAGAAGGCCTGGTCTAGAGTATCCTTTAAGACAGGAATGCTCTGAGTTCAAATCTGATCTCAGACACTTAACATTCCCTAGCTGTGTGACCCTGGGCAAGTCACTTAACCTCAATTGCCTCAGGGAAAAAAAAAGACAGGAATGCTTTCTTTCTCCATTTCAGTTCCTTAGCCCTCCTTATTCCCACCAGGATTTAGCTCAAGAGCCACCTACTTTAAGAGACCTTTCTTTATAACTTCAGTTATTAGTTCTGTTCCTCCTCCCCATATTGCTGTGGATTATATTATATTTGTTCATTATATTATATGCATGTATATTATGTGTATATGTACATAATATAATTGTATTATGTATATATAATATGAATATTTATTTATATTATTTGTCATATTTTACATTACATTACATTAATTACATTGTAGTTAAAATATATCATTTTATACTGTTTATTAATTATATTAATACTATAACCATATTTTATTTATTAGTTATATCTGTTAATTATTTTAATAACATATCCATTAGTCAGGTTACATCCACTAATATGCTATATTCATATTATATTTATCCTATTTTTACTTATCTGTAAATAAGTTATATCTGGATCTCCACAATAGAACATAAACTCCTTGAAGGCAAAGACTATCTTACATATGAGAGCCTGGCTCATGGTAGATAATTTTAAAATGTTTGTTGATTGGTTGATTGAATACTCATGGGGAACATTCATGTGGTTTCCAACCAGTGATGCTGAGACTCTATTTCTAAACCAAGAGTCAGTGAGAAAAGAGGAGAGGGAGATGGAGGATCAACCCCTTCCCCCAACCTTGAAGGTCTGAGGTCATGGAAACTTCCCAGACCAAGTGATTGCCCCTTGTCCTCTCAACAATCTCATAAATGAAAACTGGCCACTCTCCCTGGAGAGGGTTACAAAAAAGGCTGATCTAGGAGAAGGGGCCCTTTCCCTCTGTGCCTGTCCTGACTTCACCACCTTCCATCACACCCTAGGGTGGAGAAAGGTCAAGGCCCCAGCAGGAAGCGAATTTCATGGACACAGAGACATAGATCTCCAACCACAGTGAAAAGTGTGAGACTGGGAACCCAGCTGAATACAGAACCTGGAGGGCAGGAGACTTCGAAGATGGTCTGTGTCACACTGACACCTGCTGGTTTCAAGAGATAGGAGCAGCCACAGAGATGCCAGAAACCCAGGTAAAGGATGTACTTTTTGACTAAGAACGCATTGCCTGGGAGCAGGGTACTAGAACTATTGGGAAGCCTAAGCTGAGGGAAGGAAGGTGATTTATTCAAATTGATGCTGAAGGAATCAGTACATAAATAGGGACCATAAGTTTTAAGCACAAAGGGACCTTAAAGATCAACTAGTAGAACCTCCTTAATTTTTTTTTAATTTTTGATTTTTTAAGGGTGAAAAAACCAAGGCTCAGAGTAGTTAAACTCCTTTCTCAAAGTCATACAGCTAGTAAATGACAGAATAGGATTTAGAGTTCAGATCCTTTGACTCAAGAACTCTTTCCCAACATAAGGTTTTTCTCCCTATTCCCCTGCTCCCTGCCCATTTATGGCATTGTGCCATTTCCCCCACCTCCCAAAATGGCTTTAGCAATGCCCTGTCCCACCAACATCCTTTAAAGAAGCCATCTAAAAGATATCTCATCTTTTTGTAGAATGAATCCAGTGTGGTGGTGGCCTCCACTCAGTCTGTGGACTCTGAGGTAATGTTTTCCTGGAGAATTCTCTGATGACTAATGTCTATTTAGTGTACAGGTATATCCTGCTTAAGTAACCCCAAAATGTGAAATGAATTTTTCAAAATAAATAAAACAGGGTATATTTATCTAATTTATAAAAAGTATGCTTCACTTTACTCATAATCTCAACACTGCACTTCTTATTCATTCATTCATCCATTCATTCCTGTATTGTTCAGTTGTATCTAATGCTTCATGACCCCATTTGAGGTTTTCCTGGTAGAGACTCTGAAGTGCTTTGCAATTTTCTTCTCCAGATCATTTTACAGATGAGGAAACTGAGGCAAACAGGATTAAGTTATTTTCCCAGGGTCACACAGCTAGTAATTGTCTGAGGTCAGATTTGAATTTAGGAAGATGAATCCAATTCCTTACTTCCCACAATAACCACTCATTAAGCACTCTTCTGTAAAGCACTAAAATAAAATGGTAATTAAGATACAAAAGTAATTAATTAAGATCTCTTTCCCTCAGAGAGCTTACAATCTTGTTTCTTTAAAGTGATCTTCCCTGTGCGATTAAAATTAGAAAATTCATCTGTAGAGTAAGGAGGTTGAACTTCCAGCTCTCACATCCTAGGATATTAATTCAACTTGCAAGTAACTTAACTGACACAATTTTTTTTTCTGGAATTTAACTGTGTAAAAGTTGATCCATTTATAATTAGGGAGCAAGGAACAGATAACTGGGCCATTCTATAGGATGCTTTGTCCTTTCCCCTTTACTCTTCTCTCAAACATACTATGCAAAGCATAATAAATTGGTAATTAGAAAATTTATATTTCTATCAGAGCTTTTCATTGGGGATTTAGAGTTTCTTTCATTTTTGCTATATCTAAAAACTAGATAGGCATAGTATGTTGATTGTGTTCTATGAATAGGAGTGAGAGTGATTTAACAGAAAGGAAGTTCCCATATTCAAGGTTTCAATGAAACCAAATATTTTTCTGTTTTCAAAAAATAATTCTGAGTAATAATTCATAGTCTTCAACCTCAATTTATAACTCATCCTGTGCTAGTTTTAATTGTAAAGAGTTTTGAGGTGCAGAGGTGTGGTAGCTCTCCCTCAGACAAGCTAGAGAGATTCTAACAAGACTACTTGGCTGGTAGCATGTCCTGGTAGATCACATGCTATAAAAGAGTAAAATAAAAGGTAGACAATATGTTCTCCAGCACTGGAGATCTTCTCTTTGTCCAATCTCTGCTTCTGTTCCTCTTCTGATTATTTCTGCAGTATTGGTCTCCAATTTTAATGACTGATAAAAAAAATAATAATAATGAAATTGAAAAGCCCAAATCCTAGGTGTCCAAGCACACCTTTTACAATTTCTTGGTGTCCTACAATTTTGTTTTTCCTCTTTGGGGATTTCATTTCAGCTTTCACTGAGAGGAAAGAATGTTGCAGCCACACTGTTAAATCTTTTAAAAATATCCTAGGTATGTAAAAAATGAAAGAATGTATTTTTATTGGATAACAAATGACAAGAGGTCTTGGGATGGATCCTGAAATTGGCAAAAAAGAACCTGTGCATAAGATAGAGAAGACATGATTCTAAAAGTACAGGCAGAATCTTAAGTCTAATGGTAGAAAAGTATTAATATAATATAGCAGGACAAACATTATATTTGGAGTCAGAAGTCTGATGTTTGCATCATCTCTCTACTATTTACTACCTATGTTCTTTTGAACAAGTAATTAACTTTCTGGGCCTTAATTTCCTTATGTACAAATTAAAAGTAGTTAGATAACCAATAAGGTCTCTTCTAGCTCTAAATCTTATTTAAAAAAAAAAACAACCCATGAATTCTCTTGGGAGTGACATAATTGAGGAGCTTTTACCCTAAAAATGGAGAGGGTGACTGATGGGCATAGCAAGAGAAAGCAAAGTCATGATCAGGAGACATGGATTATACCAATCTTGAAAATTTTTTGTGAAAGTAGGAAAATCAGAACATATTCATGTAGAGTCTATCATATCCCCAGCCTCAGCAATATCACTCTCATATCTTCACAATTCTCAGAATACCCACCAAATAGAACTGCTGATCTTGTCTTGTACTCTCCCACTGCCATGCATTTTTCCAGACCATTTATGGTGCTTAAAACATGACTCCACCTGTTAAAATATTTCTCTTCCTTTAAGGCTGCCTCGTTCATGAAATTTTCCCTAATCTTCCCACCTAGAAGCAATCCTCCACCCCTGGCTAAGGCTCATGCTACTCTACTAGATTCTCCTTTGCACATTCTAGTTTGAATTGAAGATATTTGTATACATTCCTCACTTCCCCATCCCCCCATTAGGTTAAAACCCCCCTGAGGGCAAGCAGTATACCATTTTCCCATATTTGTATCCTCAACCTATAACTTAATATATTGTAATAATAAGAACAATAGGATTTCAGATAAAGAAGAAATGGTCAAGAAAGACTTCCTGGAGAAGGTGGCACTTGATGTGGGTCTTAAATGATAGGTTAGATTTGGAGAAAAAAGAAAATATAGAAGAAAAAAGATCCTTAGCAAAGAGGAATCTTTCACATAGACAACCATACCAATGGTGAAAATATTAAACTGAACAAGAATTCCCTGATTTAGAAATTCTGTTGCCATTTTGAAGTTAGATATATGATACAAAGTATGCTTCTTGGTCTGTGAGTTAGGATTCTTGGATTTTAATCCTGCCTTTACTGTTAACTTGATGTGTGATCTTGGGCAAACCATTTCCCTTCCGTAAAGGGAAGCCTCCCAGTTTTCTTCATCAGTAAAATTAATCTTTGTATTAGATGGTCTCTATGGTCCTTTCCAGCTCTGATATTCTAGGATTCTGCATTCTGTGTATATATCTTACTGAAGCTCTCAGATGTAGCTCCAGAACTCTGTGGCTGGACCTGAGCAATTCCCATTGATATCCAGCAGGAGGAGCTCCTGTAGAAGATGAAGTCCCATGTTTGTGAGCTAATGGGAAATTAATAGCCCCTTTTCATTTTTCAACCTAACCAGGTGACCAGTAGCCTGGGGTGGATAAATTGAGGCATTTCAGCCAAACCTATCCTTAAGGACAATTCCTATTTGAGGTGTATGCAAAATGCCAAAGCTCTCTTCCATTTGTAAATCCCATGACCTTATGTTATCAGTCCTACCAAAGAAAGCACTACCAGGACTGAGGGTTTCAATTTACAATCCCTATAAAGAAGCAATATGGTATCATGATAATGGGACTGTACTTGGAGACATCTGTTTTTAAATCTGTAACCCAATATACTTAGAGATGAGTTAAAGCATCAGAGATCCCTAGATGGAAGTAATCTTGTCGATCATCATGTCCAAGTCACTCTCTTTTACAATTGAGGAAACTGAGACACAGAAAAGTTAAATAAATGATTTGCCCAAGATCACACAAGTAGAAAATGTTAAGAAACAGGATTCAAATCCAGGTCCTCTTACTTCAAATCCAGCACTTTCTTCATTGTAAACTAATTGAATTTTCCTTTTCATGGTTTATGAGCTTGTTAACCATTAACATATTTGCTCTTTTCCCTCTACAAAGATCACAGATGAAATCATGATTCTCTGATCTATACCGTTTGTTTAGCATTCTTTCTGCTGACTCCTGCAAGCTCCCCTTTTGTCTCATATGTAAGATGGGGACAATCATACCTATTGTACTTACCTTACAGGGTTATTAGGCTCAAGAAGACAAAGTGTTTTGTTTGTTTTGTTTTGTTTGGATTTTTTTTTAGATTAGCAATTTTTCTAAACATAGTTCCATATTCATCATGCTGTGCAAGAAAAATCAGGTCAAATGGGAAGAAAACATGAAAAGGGGGAAAAAACAAGCAACCAAAGAACAGCAACAACAAAAAGGTGAAAATATTATGTTTTGATCCACATTCAGTCTCCATAGTTCTCTCTGTGAATGTAGATGGCATTTTCCATCCCAAGTCTATTGAAACTGCCTTGAATCACCTCATTGTTGAAAATAACCAAGTTTGATCATCACATGATCTTGTTGTTGCTGTATACAATGTTCTCCTGGATCTGCTCACTTCACTTAGCATCAGTTCATGTAAGAAAATCAAATTGGCACAGTTCTCTGCAAACTTAAGGAAACTGAAGCTAAAAAATACTGTCTATTACTGAGTGCTTACTGCCATGAAAAAAGAGACCTGAATTTCAGCCCTAGCTCTGTTATTAACTTATTATATGATCCTGGGACAACCAATTTTCCTCCAGTTTAAATAAGGGGATTCCACTCAATGATCCTTTCCAAGGCTCACATTCTTTTATTCTCTGAGAGTTGTTATCTAGCATATCTGAAAGTAGAGGGAACCATAGTCGTTTTGATTATAACTTCCTGAGTCCCTGACATCCCTCTCTTTATGTGAAAGTCAGATCTGAAGGGAAGCTGCTGTTGCAGGTTTCCCAGTAGATGTAGGAGTACACTACCATTCTCTCTCTCTCTCTCTCTCTCTCTCTCTCTCTCTCTCTCTCTCTCTCCCTCCCTCCCCCCCCCATGGAACCTCACTCTTTCCTATGATATTAAAAGCTATTTTAATTATTTATTTATTCATTCATTTATTTTGCTGAGGCAGTTGGGGTTAAATGACTTGCCTAGGGTTACACAGCTAGGAAGTGTTAAGTGTCTGAGATCACATTTGAACTCAGATCCTCCTGACTTCAGGGCTGGTGCTCTATCCACTGCGCCACCTAGCTGCCCCAATAACCTCCAAAATTTATTAGCTGTGTGACTAGGCAGTGATTTAACCTTTCTCAACATTAGTTTCTTCATCTATAAAAGAAGAGAATAATATCCTCTATGAATACCTTATAGAGTCTGTTGTGAGAGTTAATTAGAATAATGTATGTTAGATATTTTTCAAATCTAAGAGTATTACATGAATTTAGGCTATAATTACTGCTGAGAGGTGTGGCTGAATCAAATTCTGCTACTATCAGCAGAATTGTAGGTTATACCAGTTGTTCCCCTTTAGTAGTTTTCAAATTTATTTTGGGGTTCATGCTAAAAATTCTTTAGTGGTGCCTGAAGCAGTAAATAATTACATGATTATGTCACAAGTATTTTTTATATATAACTATCACCATCCCTCCCCTGAGGTTCACAACAAATTTTGTTCTTGTTGAAAAGGATTCAAGAAATTTAAAAAGTTGGGAATCACTGGATTATATAAAAGACAGGAGAGGAAAGTGAGGGGATGGTGTTGAAGATAGTTTAAAATTTTCATAGGAGGGAAGGGACATGAATGAATATTATTCCAACTTCTACAGAGAAGCACTATGATGTCATGGAACCTCTGAGGACCTGGTTTCAAATCCTGACTGTCCTCCTTTGTGTATTACCTTGGATAACTTACTTCTTTCTAGACCTCAGTTTCCTCATCTGTAAAATTAAGTGGTTAGACTAGATGGTCTCTAATGTCCTTTCTAGATCCATCCTATCATATGTAACAATGGATGGGTTGAATTTTGCTTTGGTAAAGGAAATATCTTTGTTATTTTGTGATTGCATCATATATTAATTAGGTTAAAGGAATGTGTCATTCAAAAGCACCCTGTAAAGCATTCCAGTCCAAGTTACTATATCCCTCACTTTATAAATGTCTTAGCCTGCTGAATGAATCAAATAAAGAACTAATATATTTACTGGACCTAAAGTCTAACAGCATTCATTAATTTGTATATTCTTTCATAGAACAATTATTAATTAAAACCTCCTATTGGCAAAAATCTGGTCTGGGGGAGTGAAAAGTGGAGATGCAAGGATAATTAGGATCTGACTTCCACCCTCTCAGAGCTCACAACAGAGTAGTAGGACCTAAGAGTGGGATTCCTCGGCATGGGGAAAATTTCTATGGGAGGCTTTGGGGGCTTAGAGACTGGAAGGGGAGGGCCTGAAAGTTAGAGGAAGTGGCCAATACAAAGATGGTGAAACTAAGATACCAGGGTTAATAATATGCTCTGAAATGCTGTGCCGCAAATGTATTTCTTGTATTGTAACACCCAACACCATGAAAATTCAGAGAACAGATATTCAGAGATAAAGGGGATCTTAGAGATCATGTAGTCTAATTTCTTCATTTTACAAAGGAGAAAAGTGATGCCTAGAGGACAAAGCAGGGCTTTCTGACCTTCCTAAATCAGTGTATATCATACTAATGTTTTAGGGTTTTAACTCTATTTTCCTCTCCAAAATATCAATTCACTTGGTTGAAGTATTTGGCCCATGAGAATATATGCTTCCAATTTCACAATAGAAGTTTAGTGAGATTATAGGATGCCTTTTCAATCACTAGCTTTATATACAATCTGATTCAGTAGATTAAAAAATGAGTATCCAAAAATAATCGTATAATTGGAGGGAAATGTTAATATTGCTGCAGAGTAGACTGGCCAGCCAGATTTTAGATGAGTTACCTTTGTATATACTATTCTTCAATAATAAGCCTTCTCAATTGCATATGGCACATAGAGGTATCTTGGACCCACACATTAAATGTATTAATGGACAATTCTGTCCAGGCAAAGTTTAAAGCTTTTATAGAGAAGGCTAAACCAAGGCTTTCCAAAGTTATGTTGTTGTTCATCTTTTGCTTTCAAAGAGGACCAATAATATCAAAGGTAATGTCTTGACTTGTGCATGACATGGATTTAAGTGAGAAAGAATTGCACAAAGTCATCAACCTCATTCTTTCTCCCACTCATCAAAGTCTAGAGGCAGGACAAAAGTCAGGACAATCACTGATGGCCCAGAATGCAGTAGATAATGTTGGTATCTTTGATGTCTGACTCAACTCCAAGTGTTCCACAGCACCTGCTTCAGCACCTTGAGGATCTTCAGAAAAATTGCTCTCATCAACCCATTCTGCCAGGGGAAGTCTTCATCTACATCCCCCTAACTAAATGACAGATTTGAGGCTTGTCTTCCTCATAGTTAGAAGTATAGTTAAAGCACAGGAAGTACCAAATACTGAGTACCTGAAGACTTCTAGAGTAATGAAATCCAAGGCTGAGCTAAGTCTGAATATTGAGACAGAATCAGGATGGTGGACTTACAAGTTATAAAAGTCAAAGAATCATTGATAATAGGATCATAGTTGCACATGTATAACCTATATCAGATTACTTACTATCTCGGGGAGGGAGGGAGAAAGAGAAGGAAGGAGGGATAGAATTTGGAACTCAAAACTTTTTTAAAATGTTAAAAAATTGTTTTTACATATAATTGCTTTTCATCATGATAGTAGACTCATAAGTCATGGAAATCAGAGAATCACAGATAATAGGATCATAGTTGCACATGTATAACCTATGTCAGATTAATTACTATTTCAGGGAAGGGGAAGGAAAGGAAAGGAGGAATAGAATTTGGAACTCAAAACTTATTAAAATTTATTAAAATTGTTCTTACATATAATTGGGGGGAAATAAAATATTTTTTAAAAAAACAAATACTATCTCATTTGATCTTTTAAAAAGAAAGATAATAGGATTATAGAATTTAAAATTGCATTGAACTGAACAAATCAAGGACCAAAGCTAGAGATTTGAATGCTTAGAAAGCTATTATACAAAAGGGTCAGAACTAGAGGCAATAATAATTCACTTTTCTCTAGTGTTTTAAGGTTAATGAGCCCTTTCTTCAAAACAACCCCATGAGGTAAGTGGTACAAATACATTATTCTCATTTTGCTGATGAGAAAATTGAAACTGAGAAATTTTAAGTTGATGGAATCATAGAAATAAGATTTGAACTGAAGTCTTCTGTCCTCAAGTCAACAATCTTTTGCATTATGTACTATGTTAGCGAAACACTGGCATTGTCAGTGAAGAAGGTTGTGCTCTGAAGTTTTGTATTTTTGGAAGATGTCAGCTAAAACTGCTTTAATGTAGCTATTGCTCTTTCTTTTTGCAAAACCTTCAAGGGCCAGCTATCTCTGTACAAGAATTCTCTACTAATTATCACTTAAAATTCGACAAGGATGAAGTGATATATAATTTAAAAAAACACAATATCAAGATGTTTCTCTAGGAAAAAGAAAATAAAGGAAAAGGATATCCATCTGAGCTTCAGTTTCCCTATTTACAAAATAAGACAGTTGAAATAGTATCTACAATTCCTTTCTCTCCTGGAGTTCTAGGATACCATTTGTCTACTTCTGATATTTAAAGAGTTTGAGTTTTTCTTTTTTTCTTAATAAAAAATGCAAGATAGATAAGAAAAAGAGCTGTTATTTTCTGCAGTATAGATTTTTATGTATATGACATCCTAAACATAATTACTCTAGTTCACATTTGTAAAGCTCTTTATGGAAAATGAATCCCTAAGATTGACGGTTTTATGCTCACTAAGATTTTAAAACTACATATATTTCTCTGAGTTCTAATTCTTTGAAAGTGATCATTAATATACGGTGAACAAGACAACTAGTCAATGTTGAATTGATCAGGACATCCTGTCCCCCACCCATATAAAGATTATATATATATACATATATATATGAACATATATATACATATATATTTACATGTGTATACAAAGAGAAAAAGAAAGACAGAGAGACATAAAGATTTAATTGTATATATTTCTGTTTTTATGTCTCTTCCATAAAAGACCTCTTCTGATGGCTCAACATGGTTTGGAGAGGATGTTGGTGTCTTGAAGGCTACATCAGAGGAGCAGCAGCACACACTGTGGTAGCTTTTACCAAGATGGAAATACTTTTGTGAATGGGCTCAATGATAGGATGTATATCTGATACTCAAGGACCAACCTAGCAAAGACTGAAGAGTTAGATCACTTGCTTGTTCAGAGGGCAATGATTTTTCAACCAAAGTCAACTTTTTAAGGTTATTTACTACATAAGAGAGAGACCATGATTAGTATTCAGAGAGTGAGATGTAATGGAAAGAGTAGAAAGTTGTTTATTTTCGCTCTTTTCCGTCATGTCTTTGTTACGCAGTTTGGGGTTTTCTTGGCAAAGATACTGGAGTGGTTTGCTATTTCTTTCTCCAGCTCATTTTACAGATGAGGAAACTGAGACAAACAGGGTTAAGTGACTTGACAAGGATCTCACAGTTAGCAAGTGTCTTGAGTCCAGATTTGAACTCATTGAGATGAGTCTTTCTTACTCCAGACCCAGCACTCTATTGTGCCACCTAGCCGCCCCAAAAGTTAGAGAACCCTGAGTTAAAATTCCGTCTCTAACAATTTGCTGCCAGAGTGAGCTTAGGCAAGTCATTTAGCCCTTATGGACCTCAGTTTTCTCATCTATAGAATTGGTGTTGGACTAAGTGCCTTTTAAGGTCCCTTTTTGCTCTCAATCTATGAGCACCCACACTGCAGAATTATAGCTCTCTGGAGGAATGACATATTCACCAGTCTACCTTACCTTTCTATTTAGAATGCAAAATCATTTAGGGCTGTGTTATTCTATTGTATAACTGGGTGTTCCCTAAGAGAGTCCCATGTTCAAAAATATTTATAGTGATTGTACTTTATGTTGTCCTGTATGTGGGTGGAATGATCCTGTCCTAAACAAGCCATATCTGAATCATCTTTTCTTCTTCTTTCCTTCCTTCTTCCTCTCTGTCCTTCTTTCCTTCTTTCCTTCCTTCCTTCCTCCTCTTTATCCTTCCTTCTTCCTCTGTCTTTCCTTCTTTTTCTCTGTCTTTCCTTCCTCCCCTCCTTCCTTCTTTCTCTCTTCCTTCTTCCCCTCTGTCCTTCCTTCCTCCTTCCTTCCTCCCTTCCTTCTTTCTTTCCTCCCTCCCTCCCTTCCTTTCTTCCTTTCTCCCTTTCTCTGCCTTCTCACCTTCCTTCCTTTCTTCTTTTTTCTTTCCTTCCTTCTTTCCTTTCACATGTGCTAAAAAGAAGCAGACTAGGTTCATAATGAGAGTTGTATGATATTTAGAGTAGGCTTTCTAGTGTTTTGAGTTGGATTTTGAAAGAGGGTATAAACAATAGATTGACAAAAAATAAGAGAAGGGGAGAAGTGAGGTCTTTGAAATAGTACTTCTCCTTCTGGGCACTGAAGGTCCTTTATTGACACTTGTCAGTCTCCTGGCTGAAATGCAGACCAATCAACTTTATTCTCTCCCCTAGGGCAGAAAACTTGGTAGTTAGCTATCTTTCAAAAGACACTTAAATGTGCTTAGTAATTTGGGATTTTCCAGGTCAGGGCAATGGGTATACCTCCAGAAATAAATAAATAGTCATACCCTTCCCACTCCCCTTCTTTGAGCATTCATAATTCAAGAAATCTACATTTGTGATATATTGTGGAAAGACAGTCTTCTTTCTACCCCACCCAAGGACAATGGTGAGGGAATTTCTGGAGGCTGTGAGAACCACTGACAAATGTTTGCTTTGGTTTGAGGATGCAGGTGGGAGCAGAAGTATCCTGTTATACTACAGGTGAGAAAAAGACCCAAATCAGATTGAAGTTCAGGCTGGAGGGTTCCCAGTTCTATATATCTGCAATATCTATCTAACTCTGGCAGGAGCAACATCTCCAAATGTATCTATGAAAGTTTCCAAGAAGCAGCACAATTATTGTCATTGAGCAAGGGATGAGTGGATAGGGCATAGGATGGGGGAAGGGAGTTGAAAAGAGGTAAGCAAGCTTTGTGGAAGAACAGAGAGAATCTTGTCAGCTCTGAAACAATCATTCCCAAGAAAGATAGAGACCCAGGTCCAAAAAGTGGACCCAAAAAAGTCAAAAAGAGAGATAGGGCCAAACATATGAACAGACAGAATTTGCAGTCACTTATGAGAGATGATTTCAAAAGCTAGGTAAGCTATACCTTTGATGCCTGAAATTCTACCATTTTAGGATCATTTGGCATTAAGTTCATTCATTTGTGAACCTTCTACATGAAATGAAGTATGGCCCTGAGGTACTCTTTTCAAATGCCTATGGAATGGGGTGAGCACAAATTCCTTGAAGTTTTTAGCAGGAATGAAATGATCAAAAGCTTCCCTCTGACAGAATCACAGATCCTTAAAGGGTTGTTGTTGAGATCTAATAAGATTGCCTATTCTAACCTGTGTCTGAGCAAGATATTTGTTATAGCCCTAGCCCATGAAGCTGGAAACTATTAGGTAACACATTATTTCACAGAATTAAAATCCCAAATTGGTCTCCATTGGATAAAGAATGGGCCAAACAATCAGATGAAATTTATCAAAGACAAATATATATTTAGGTTCAAAAAAATCAACAGCAATGACTGAGAGCAGGGAAGGGATTTGGAACTCAAAATTTTTAAAATAAACTTTAAAAATTGTTTTTACATGTAATTGGCAAGGGAGGGGGAAATACTAAATAGAAAAAAAATCAATTGCACCAGTATTGGATGGAGGAAATATGACTAGATTTCAGGCTGATCATGATGAGGAGAATTCTTAGGGGATTGCAAATTCAGTGGGAATCAACAGTATGATCTGATAGCCAAAAGAAGCAAATGGGATTTTAGGTTGCCTTAATAGAAATGTAATGTCCAGAATAAGGAAAGTGATAGTTACACTGTATTTTGCTCCGGTCAGATCACATTAAGAATTGTTGTTATTGTTATGATTTTTCAGTCATGTCCTACTCTCCATGACCCCCATTTGGAGTTTTCTTGGCAGAGATGCTGAAATGGTTTGAATTTCCTTCTGCAGCTCATTTGACAGATGAGGAAACTGAAGCAAACAAGCTGAAATGACTTGCCCAAAGTCACACAACTAGGAAGTGTCTGAGGCCAGTTTTGAACTCAGAAAGATGAATTTTACTAACTCCAGATACTCTTATCTACTTCATCACCCAGCTTAGTTGTGGGTGCCTCATTTTATGCAGGATATTGACAAATTGGAATACTTCCAAACTAGGGGTGAAGATCATAGTGATGTACCAGCAAAGCAAACTTTATGAAAATCACCTAAGGAAATAGAGATGATTCTTTCACCTAAATAGGAAAAGACTGAAAGGAATATTTGCGGTAGCTGTCAACAAGTGTCTGAAAGGTGGTTTACATAGAAAGCTTCCAGGCTCTCTAGACGGGGACAGATTATGTCCTGATATTTATTAGGCTTCCCTACCAGCCATACATTGGACCAAGCATTGCACTCACTTCTGAGTTCAAACTCTCACCTCTCACATGGGCTATTTCACTAGCCTTCTAATTGGGCTTCCTTCCTCAAACTTTTCCTCGCTCCAATCCATCCTCTGCTCAGTAGCTACAGTAATTTTCTTAAAGTGTACATCTAGCCATGTCCCTCTCCTACTCAATAAATTCCAGGAACTCCCTATTATCTCCAGGATCAACCATAAAGTCTTGTTTGGCATTTCAATGTTTGTCGATTGATTGATTGGTTCTGCTTGGCCCCACAGGAAAGAAATAGGAGCATAGGGTAAAAGCTGCACAAACAGAGAGACGCTCAATACCAGGAAAAACTTCCTAACAGTTAAAACTATCCCAAAGTAGAATGAACTACCCTGGGAAGTGGTGAGTTTCCCATCATTGGAAGTATTCAAGCAAAGGCTGAATAGCTGTATGTTAGAGAAGGGATTCCTCTTCAAACAGGTTATGTTACATGATTTTTATGGTTTCTTCTGGGTTCTGTGATTCTGTGGAATTCTAAAATGGCTAAGGAAGGGGAGAGAATTACCTTAATCCCCAACTAAAATACCACATCCATAGTTTGCCTGGAGCAGGGTTTGAGAAGAGGCAGCAGGAGAAAGTCTTCCCTTGTGCTTGGTGTTGCTTCTCAGAACTACAGGAGCAATGTCCTGACCCCACTTCCGGTCCTGTCCACAGACCATTTCCACCCCCTCAGTCATTTGGCCTGAGCCCCATTGGTGATTACAGGAAGATAGCAAGGGCTAGAATTTCTCATTTCCATTTGTAAATGAACCCGCCTGTTGGCCTAAAGCCCAGGTTAAAGGCCTCACAGTATTTTCTCACACGAGTGGACTTTGGGAAGGAGTCTGACAGGGTCTGAATTGGACAGTTCATAGGAATATTTGTTGCCAATATGCCCTCATCAGAGTGATTTGCCTTGGCTAGAAGAGACCAATTTGCACCGTGGGTTTATTGGATACAATAAACCTTCCACACATGTTTTCTCCATATCAAATATGAGGCACCTGGGTATTGCAGTATATAGAATGCTGGACCTGGAATAAGGAAGACTTGATTTCAAATTCTCTATCACATACTATTTTCGTGACCCTGGGCAAGTCACTTAACCTGTCTGCCTCAGTTTCCTCAACTATAAAATGAGGATAATAATAGCATCTACCACCCAGTGTTGTTGTAAGGATCAAATAAAATAATAAGTATAAAGCATATATAGTTGTCACTTAAATGCTTTTCCTTCTCCTTCCTTCTTTAAACTGGTTGGTCTCCCTAAGAGCCCACCTGTTATCCTGGCAACAGGAATTTGCTGGAGGCAAGTGTCTATGCTTAATCTGGAGAGGATTCAACTTTGTGTCTGTGAATTCTTCAGTGCTTGTGGAGATATGTCTATGCAGGCAAGGCTACTGCTTATGAGTGTATAAGTATACACACACATACATATACATATAAATAAACAATTGCATGTTGACATAGTTTCTCATTTTTAAATTTAGTTCATTAAATATTTCCCAATTACATGTAAAAAATTTTAACATTCATTTTTAAACAAATGTTTCTCCCTCCTGTCTCTACCATTCTTGGGAAGGCAAGCAATTTGATAGTGATTATACATGTGAAATCATGCAAAACACATTTCTATGTTAACCATGTTGCAAAGGAAAACATATCCCCCCAAAAAAACAATTCAGGAGTAATATCTTCAATCTGCAGTTAGAGTTCACCAATTTTCTTGTTGTAGGTAAATAGAATTTTTTAACATGGGTCCTTTGGAATTGTCTTGGATATATTATCTTACTCAGGATAACTAAACTAAGTCATAATCACAGTGGATGATCATATAATATTATTGTTACTGTGTGCAATGTTCTCTTGGTTCTGCTTGCTTCACTTTGCATCAGTTCATATAAGAAGTCCCAGGTTTTTCAAAAACCATCTTGCTCAACATTTCTTATAGCAAAATAGTAGTACACTGTCATAATCATATACTACAACTTGTTTGTTCATTCACCAATTAATGGGCATCTCCTTGATTTCCAGTTCTTTGTTACCACATATACGTGTGTGTGTGTGAGTGTAAAAGTTGTGTCCAACTCTTTGGGACCATATTTAGGATTTTCTTGGCAAAGATGCCACAGTAGTTTTTCATTTCCTTCTCCAGATCATTTTACAAAGGAGGAAATTGAGGCAAACAGGGTCACACAGATAGTAAGAGTCTGAGATCAGATCAAATTCAGGAAGATGAGTTTTCCTGACTCCAGGAATAGCATACAATCTACTGTACTACCTAGCTGCCTAACATTCTGTATCATTACAAAATTAGAAACATCCTCCTCCACAAACAAAGAGGGCTAGTGTGTTAATTCTTTAAAAATGATTTTTTCTAAAATTTTTGTATTTTCCGTCCTACTTTTCCCCACCATTAAACAATTTTAAAAATATTAGAAAACTCATAACAAATATCAAGCAAAACAAATTTCTATATTATCCACATCTAAAAATGTATGTTTCATCCTTCATCTAAGTAATAATGAAAATAATTAATAATAATAATAGCTTGAATTGATGTAGCACTTTAAGCACTTCATGGTTATTAACACATTTTATTCTCATAACAACTCTGGGAAGTAAGTACAATTATTACCCCCATTTTACCTATGAGGTGGATAGAGACTAAGTCATTTAACCAGCATCACACAGCTAATAAGTATCTGAGGCAGGATTTGAATTTAGGTACTCCTGAAATCTGGATGCATAAGTCTGTCTGTCCTTTGAAATACCTAGATACAAGTCTATCACTTTCCTAGCAAGAGGCAGTTATCATATTTCATCTTTGGTTCAGTCATGGTCTATCATTGTCTAATGTCTCCCCAAACTGTCTTTTTGTCCTTATAAAATTTTTCTTCTATTTATGTCACTTCATTCTAAATCAGTTGATATAAGTCTTCTTGTTTCATCTTAAACTGCCTATTTTATCTTTCCTTGGGCACAATAATGTAATATATTCATATACCGTAATGTATATAGCCATTCTCCAATTGATGGCAACCCTTAGTTTCCAATTTCTTTGCTATTTCAAAAGGAGCAATTAAAAGTATTTTGGAACATATGGGTCCTTTTTCTCTATCTTTGCTTTTCTTTGCTAGACCTAGTATGGCTGGATCAGGTCACTGATTTTTGAGGCATAGTTTTGAATGACTTAGAAATAGACCTTAGCAATAATAGACAAGATTCTCTGCTGCTTTGTTTCAATAATATCTTTAACTCCAAGTTTTATAACAATGTAGTGGAGGGAAGCAAATAAAATGCCTACTATGTGCCAAGCATCTTATTTGATCCTCATAAGAACTATGGGAAGCAGATGCTATTGTTATTCCCATTTCGACTAGGAAACTGAGGCAAAGTGAGAATAAATAATTTGCCCAAGGTCATACTACTAGTAGATCCATACAAGGCAATCAAAAGAACTAATTTAATTCCTAATCCCAGATTAGATGAAATGAATGGAAATTGAGAAGACACTTAAATCTGAATCAGAAAAATCAGAAAAATCTGAAGGCATTGTAATTTTACATAATAGAAATTCTAAAAGTGCTGCCTAATCATAAATGGAAGACCAAAATAGTGTTAATGCCATGAATGACTTTGCAGAAGACAGACATACTTAGAAAATAATTTTGAAAACCCCATTTTGTATTTGGTTAATAAATGAGAAAAGCATTTTGTTGAAGTTACAAATAGAAAAACAAAATAGTCCCTACTCCTAAGTTCACTTTCTAATAGGGGAAATAACATAACTTAAATAGTAATGCATGGGGCAGCTAGGTGGCGCAGTGGATAGAGCACCAGCCCTGAAGTTCGGAGGACCTGGGTTCAAATCTGGCCTCAGACATTTAACATTCCCTAGCTGTGTGACCCTGGGCAAGTCACTTAACCTCATTGCCTCAGCAAAAAAAAAAAAAAAAAAATAGTAATGCATTTTCTTTAGGACAGCTAGGTGGCTCAGCATGAGTATAAAGCCTAGAGTCAGGAAAATCCATCTTTTTGAATTCAAATCTGGTCTTGGATATTAGCTGTGTGACTCTGAGCAAGTCACTTAACCCCCATTTGTCTTAGTTCCCTCAACTGTCAAATGAGCTGGAGAAGGAAATGGCAAACCACTCCAGCATCTCTGTCAAGAAAATCCCAAATGGAGTCCTAAAGAATCAGATGTGACTGAAACAACTGAAGAATAATCTTCTTTAGTGTCTTTTCTGATAAAAATCACATCCATTTCTTGTGTTGATCTATTTGGCAGCATCAATGACTTTGGCAGCAAGATCTTTATTTTTCTGGTCTTCATAATTTATGGCTGCTGAGGAAGCAGGGCTGCAGCAACTAGAGAAATAATTGCCATTTTCCATTTCTCCAGAAGTTGCTTCTCTGAAGAAAGGCTGAGAATTCTGGGCTAAAATAGGGTCAATAGTCTTTGTATCCTTTTACTTAGATTCTTCAGGGTCCTCAGCTATCTCCATCAGGGTGTTGGGAGATAGAGATCAAGGCAATGATGGTGACTTGACTTGCCTGGCACATGCTGCTTCCTGTCCCTCCCTCAGGGAGCCTTGATGCTTTATGATTCATTATGGCATGAATCCAACTAATAGACCAACCATACAAAAATTGAGTCATTTTTTAAAAATAGTATCTGATATAAGCATCAAGAATAGATACAATTTTTGGAGAAGCTATGAGTTAGTATAACCATTTTGGGAAACATTTTGGAATTAATCAAAGTGATAAAATTTTTCAAATCTTTTAATTCAGAGATTTTTTTACTAGGTATATACCTCAAGGAGGTCATTGACAAAAAGAAAGACTCAATATACACCAATATTTTAAAGTTAGCACTTTTCATAATAGCAAATAATTATAAATAAAGTAAATTTCATTGACTGTGGAATGGCTAAGTAAATTATGATACTTGAATGCGATGCAACATTACTGTGCTAAAAGAAATGAAAAATAAAATGAATGAATGGAAAGACTTACATGAACCTATTCAAAGAGAAGTAAGCAGAAGGAGGGAAACCATATATATAATAACTGCTACAAAGTAAATAGAAATGATGTAGATGGACAATGTAACCATATACTGTACATGATGATCACATACAAAATACTACATACACCAAATACCATTTACACAAGACTTTTACCTGTGATTCCAAGAAGCTGTAGAATATGGAATAGCCTGGTAACATTGTCTAGGCAGGTGGGCTAAATCAGATTGGGGTAACTGACAATCCTCAAACCAGTTGGTGAATTAAGGGGATGTCTACCCTAAATATATAAGGATTTCCTCCAGCAGAATGAGTGGATGATAATAACTTGTTCCAACAGCCACAAGGGTGATTCCAAGGTCATACACTGTATCCCAGGCCATTGCCAGTCATCTTGATTTTTGTCCTATCACTAGACTTTGAGGTTGACAACTTTGTGCAACTCTGCCTCAATTAAATCTAATTCACTTGAAAATAAAGCAACATCCTGTGATGTGATTGGTCCTCTTCAGAAACAATTTCATTTACACAAAACAATACAAAATGGCCACTACAATGTAAATGGAAAGAATAATTACCAAACAATTGAAAATGAATAGCACAAAATTACAAAAAAACTAAATGTGACCCCAAAGAAAAGACTTGGGAAGATACTTTCCCCTATTCCTTAGCAGCACTAGAGGTTTCAAAGGTTCAGAATATTGAATGTTGCCATATTCAGTTTTGGTCACTTTTATAGGTTATAAAATTTAGCATCTACTGGATGCTAAAAGTAGAAAGATTTGATCAGGTGGTAGAATTATACCTCTGAAATCATCACCATTTATAAACCAAGAGATGATGGATCCAAACCCCACAATATTCTTGAGATTTTAACAAACTATTATAATTGGAACCCATTGTTACAGACAGAACAGATACCCACACCCAACAGCTAGAATATGATATTGACTCATAAAATTTTAGAATGATATTTTTAATCTTTGTCACTATACCAAATATTCAATTTTCCAAACAATATAGAATAAGAAATTTTCAAGTTATAAAAATCTTTTGGGAGAAAGTAAAACCAAAAGAAAAAATGAAAAGTATGTTCTGGGGCAGCTAGGTGGCGAAGTGGATAGAGAACCAGCCCTGAAGTCAGGAGGACCTGAGTTCAAATCTGATCTCAGATACTTAACACTTCCTAGCTGTGTGACCTTGGGAAGAAAGAAAGAAAGGAAGGAAGAAGGTATGTGCCATCTCTGTCATCCTACCATTACTAATTGTCCAGAGGTTGATGGGTGGTACAGTAGGCAAGACTCCACTCAACTTGGGATCAGGAAGATCTGAAATTTAATCCTTATGTGGCCCTAGACAAGTCACTTAACTTCCCTAATAGTTACATATGAAAGTCTATCCTTTGTACTGTGATTGCCAGTGCTGCATGCTAACACTATCATTATATCTCTAATTCCAATCCCTCACCTTCCCTAACTGTGCCAGAGTTTATTCTATTCTCCCAAACTGGAATGGCCTTCCTGACTCCTCATCTATCCACATTTCACCCATTCCTTGAAGCCCAGTTCAAGACTTATCCCATCCACATTCCTAACTTCATTTTCTATTTATTTTGTATCTCTCCCCATTCTATACTTAAGTACTTCCTTAGAAGAAGTACTTAACCCTAAGTTAGGAATGTTGGGAAGACTTCATTCCTACAAGTATTTTAACTATAGGTAATATATGTACAGTGTCTTTCTCCAGGGAAATGAGAAAATGAGATACAATGGCATGTTGCCAATGAACTGTTTTCCATGACAATGGATGAGTCAAAGGATGCTGACACAGAAGCAAAAATTCTCTCTGCCTAGACCCACAAACTGTTGCTTTGTCCAGGAAAGTTACCAATGAGGAAGGTAAAAGTGATGATGATATATAAAACTTAGATGATATTTTAAGGTTGGCAAAGAATTTTACAAATATCCTTTTGTCCTCACAACAGACCTGGAAGGTAGGTGCTATTATTATCTCTTTTTTGTTGTTTGTCCTTTCTTCTGAAAGAGGACCAATGACATCAGGTGTCTTGACTCATAAGTGAACTGGATTTAAGTAATGCAGAACTGCACAAACTCATCAGTCCCAATCTCTTCTCCAGAGTCATCAAAGACCAGTGGCAAGATATGACAAGATTACTAGTGATGACCCAACATCCTCATTTTACATATGAGAAAAATGTGGCAGCAGGGGTTAAGTGATTTGTCCAAAGTTATACAACTCTTTGAACAAAATACACAACTGTTTCAGGCCAGATCTGTAGGAGAGTCTTGACTCCAGGTCCACTATTATGCCTCTATTTAGCTTCCTGGATGCTAAGTGACAATGGGTTGACTCAGGAAGAGTCAGAACTGGTGTTTCAGGGTTCACAAGATGCATCTAGAAGCATTTCCTAGCCTTAACTCTTCTTACCTCCCTTGGAATATCTCCTATGAAGTTCTGATCCCTTCTAGTTTACATTCAAAGGAGATACTAGCATTCAAGATTTTGAAGGGTCCAAGAGGACATTTAGTCTCACCTCCTACACAATGCAAAAATTCATTTAGTTTCTGCTAGAATACTATTTGTGATGGAAAGCTCACTCTTGAATTGAGGCAACCAATTGCAACATCCCACATAGAAGTTCTATCTGTTGACATCCCCCTGGAGTTCACACACATAAGTTCTTTCCTGAAGTCACATGGAACAAGTTTACTTTCTCTTCCATATGACTGCCCTTTAAATGACTGAAGACATCTCTCCTGTCCCAACTTCTCTCTTCCTGACCATACATTATCCTTTTGTTAGCTTTAATTGGCTCATGCTGAACTTGCAGCCAACTAAAACACATCTTTTTCCACATGACCTGCTGTAAAGCCATTTCTCCCCAAACCAGTACTCATGTAACTATTTTTTAAACCTATATTCAAGACCACATTCATTTTAGTTAAATTCCATTCTGTTGCTTTAAATCCATACTTGCCAAGCAATTCTTGATTCCAGAATCCATCCTATTAGTTATCCCACCCTCTTTGTGTTGCCTGTAGATTTAATAAGCATAAATTAATTACTCATGATAAAAATTTTTTTAAAAGAACTGGCCCTATAGAATGCCTTGTGGCCCTAGGGTTCTATTGATCCATTAACCTTATCTCTTTGGCTACAGTTATTCAACCAGCTAGGAATCCACTTAATTGGTCTAAGATCCAGCTCACATCTCTTCATCTAAGTTTAGGACATAAAGAATGTCTTGAGAGAGTACTATGGAATGGAAGTGGGGGGGAGAGAAACATTGATTTGGAAAGGACCAAAAAGGACCTGGATTTTGAGGCTAGATTTCTTATTTTTCTACTTGTGTGTTATTGGACAATTCAAATAAGTCCTCTGATCTCAGTTTCCTAATTTGTAAAATGAGGGGATTGAACTAGATCACCTCTAAGATCCTTTTTAGCTCCAAATCTATGATACTGTGATCCCATGGCTGCCACATATCTTTCAGAAATTCAAATAGTCTTTGGCATTTCCATGACTTAGTCTTTGTCTCAATTTCCTCCACTGTAAAATAGCACCTACTTCCCAGGTAGACGAGGAGCAAATGATATAACATTTGCAAAGCCTTAGCAGAGTGTCTACCACATAGAAAGAACTCAATAAATGCTTGTTGTCTCCCTTCCTACCTTCCTTTATAGTCTAGAATCAGTTCAGGTCACTGTAGAGCTCAGGAAATTTAAGCAGAAAGCCTGTATGTCCAGGTGACTAACAGATTCATAATCACAAAATGTTAAGTATAGTTGAAAAAAATCTTAGAGGTTATCCAGTCCAATTCTCTTATTCTACACATGAAACAGGAAGTCCCATATCTAGTAAATGGATTTCTGAGGAAGGCAGGACTTCTGAGGGTTTTGATTCCCAAGTTCAGGGATCTCTCCCTACTATCGGGGATCTCCCTCCAAAGTAGCAACACATTTGGCCTGGGGTAGGGCAAGTCATTTCTTAAAATCCTCTCCAGCTCCAGACCCAATTTCTAAATTTCGATCCCTTTTTACTTTTTTTAGTCCCCAGTCCCCAGACCTCAAGAATGGTTAGAAGTTGACTACAATCCTCACATTTCCAGTTGGGGGAGTAGGAAGAGGGTAAAGTTGTTGGCAGAGAAGTGTTTCAAGCTGAAAGCCTCAGGCTAATGTCCCAGCCTTCCTATTCCCCTATCCGCTGCCCCCACTGACCCCGGCCCAGGCCTCCCCACCCCTTCCCCCCTTCCAAGTCCTCCCGGGGTAACAGACCCCGCCATCCCCCCAGGCTCATCGGACGGCGCCAGGTGAGACTCCCTCCACCTGCGGAGAGGGAAGCTCGGCAGGGGCTGGGCGCGGGATGCGCGCGGCCTCCAGTCCCGGGGAAAGGGGGCGGGGCTGCACGCGGCGGGACCAATGGGGAGGGGGGCTAGCTGTCTGGAAGAAGCGGCTGAGTCCGCACCCCTCTGCTCCCGCACCCCCACCCTCTCTGTCTTAAAGCCCCGCGGGGAGCAGGTGGCGGCCGGGGTAGCCAAGCTGAGGAGCCGCCGCCGCCGCAGCAGCAGCAGCAGCAGCAGCAACAGCCGGGCGCCCAAGGAGGAGATGAGAGCAGGAGCGGCGCCGCCGGCACCATGCGCCGCCCGCCTCCGCTGCCCCTGGCCGCACTCTACTTCTTGGCGCTGCCAGCAGCCGTCGCTGCCTACTTCGGGTCAGTCCCTCTGCTCCCTTCATTTTCCCTGCCCCACCCTCAGCTTCCTCTGACTTCTTCCTTTTCTCGCCCCTTGCAATGCCAACAGCAACTTTCTTTGCCCAGTCAGCTCTGTTTGTGCTTCTCTCCCGGTCTCAGTACCCATCCGGGTGATGGTACTATGTTCCATCCCTATCTTAGTCTATCAACCATGCCTTGCCCCAGTGCCTACACAGAAGTGTCAGACCCTGATTCCTTTCTCTCTTCTGTGGCATCTAGTACAGACCCGCATCTGTCTGTCCTTGGTACCCCACTTTCTCTTCATCATCTTCGTTCCACTTGATCTTCATCCTGATTTCTCTCTTGTGATTCTCTCTGATCCCATCGTCTTCCCTTCCGTCCTCTCTTTAACTCTCATTCTCATCTCTTCTAGAAGATCTTTTCCCTTTAATCCCCTTCCCTAGCTCTTCCCTCGACACTCATCTCTAACCCTATTCCTGAATGTCTCTGATCTTTGGCCCCTCCCCCCTCCATTCCTGTCTGCTCTCTCCTTGGGGTCCTCTCTCTGATCCATGCTTGTATCTCCATCCCGCTTCTGCTCTTGCCCCTTCCCCTGCTAGGAGTACTCCTGAATTTGCTTCTGCCCTGCCCTGTTCTGTTTGGCATTATTATTTGCTTAAGAAGGACAGGTTGGACCGATGTGGAGATCTATAGTCAAAAAAAAGTTCGGGGACCTGGGATGGGAACAGAATTACAGTCGAGAAAAATAACTAAAAAGGGGAATGAGAATGGGAAGAAGGAATTCAGGATAGGAGTGAGGAACAGAAAATTTGGAGAGGATTTTCAGGGTCTTATTTGCCTGAGAAGTCACTTGGAATCTAGGGCCTTGGAAGATTGGGTTGGTTTTGTTGGTCATTTCAGACTCCTCTTGACCCCATTTGGGGTTTTCTTGGCAAAGGTATTGAAATAATTTATTTCCTTCTCTAGCTCATTTTACAGTTGAGGAAACTGAGGCAAACAAGGTTAGTGACTTGTCCAGGTTCACAGAGCTAGTTGCTGATTCCAGACAGTGCCCTATCCACATATCCTTTTCAAAAGTATAGTGGTTGGGTAACAGGGACTTTAGCTAAGAAGAGGCAGACAGACAGAATGAGGGAGGAGAGAGACAGAGAAACAGAGATGTGGAGGGAGAGGAAAGACAGACAGATAGAGAGAAAGACAAACATAGAAATAGAGACAGAATCAAAGTTTCACAAGGGAGAATGAAAAGATTAGATTGGAATAAGAGAGTTTAGATAATGACTTTTCCCCCCACTTCATTTCCCTTCATCTTTGTCCTTCTGGGTTGGCAAAAAGATTCCTTGTTGCTTGCAAGGAATTTCAGAGATAGGAATCCTCCCTCCCTTTGGGGCTCTGTGACTGGGCTGCCCCAGGTCTGTATCTTCACCTTTTTTCTTGCTATCCCATCCCCCATTCTAGTACCTGGTAGACACCCAGAGTTCTCAGTATGCAGAGGGATGGAAATGAGAGAAGATAATAAATTTGAGGAAGAATCTGATTTAGAGAAGTGTCTCTGCTTCAGGCACCTGTCATGAATTAGTTCCAAATTCACTTGAGCAAATCATTCTGGTTAAGGAGAGTTTGTTGATTTAACAGGAGAGGTTTGCTAGACTGGCTACATTAGGGATAAGGAATGAACTGCTGGATGCTTTCAAAGAAGGAAACTTGCCAGTGGGGTGATCAAGATACAGGCTGACAGTCCAGCCCTCAGGGTTGGAGGTGAAGGGATGAGAAGCTTGTGACTGGGATCTGAAGGGGCCTTAGGCAAAAGAGGGTATTTTCTTTTCTTTTTTAAAAAGGGTAATTTATTTTTCATGGTTATTGAACTATTACTCTGATATGAGATGGCTTGTTATCAAATAGCTTCAAATAGATAATGAAGGCAAATCTGGGGATCTCCAAGATCCCTAGCTTAAAATGTGATTCCATGATTGGGTGGGGGAGGTGGGGAAACACCACCTCATATAGGAGTTACATGTAGCAAATGAGAAGCCTCTTATGGTTCAATTGTAATACAGATGCTAGTATAATTCATTAATCACAACATGGGGAAGGGGAGAGGGGGTTGAAAGGGTAGGGAGGAAGAGCTGAAGGGTGTGCCATCCTATCCTTTTTTCTTGGTAATTTATTGTGCAAAGAGCATTGACCTAAAGAGCAAGAGATCTAATTTTAGTGCCAGTTGGTAGGTGATCTTGAAGAAGTCATTTCCCTTCCCTAAGCATCAGAGGAAATCATGTGTAAAATTAGAAGATTAGAATAAGGAGTCCTTTTGGATCTGATGGACCTTTGGAGAAAAAACCCAGAATAATGATATTGAATCATAACACTTGGGATGCATTATATGTAGTAAATAATAAATACATATTGATTTGATTAACATGTGGAAAGAGACTTTAGAGACCATCTCAATCTAAATACCCCTATTTTACAGAAGGAAAAAACTGAGGTCCAGAGAAGGGAAATTAGGGTTCAGGAGAGACAAGAGATTCATGAATTTACAGATAGATTACCTTAAAGGTAATCTAGTTTGATGCCTTTATTTTAAGTGAGGAATTTGATTTAGATATAACACATAGCTTGCCTAAGGCCATATAGGTAGAAAGTGACAGAATAAGGTCTTCCTTTTTATGGAGGTATCGGGTAGGAAGTAACCTACAAACTTTTGTTTATTGTTGCTGGAGTCAACCTTAGTTGGGAACTTTAAATTATGAGTAGGGATAAGGGGGAGGTTTAGGGGAAGGGAATAAGCATTTATTAAACACATACTATGCACCAAACACTATACTAAATGCAAATGTTATCTCATTGGATCCTCATGACAATCCTGTAAGGTGTAAGGGGAGGTGGGGTAAGAGGGTAAGAGGAGGACCCTTCTGGGGACAAGATGGGCTCTGATCTTAAGGGAACTTTGTTTGCATTTATACTGGACTGTCGCAAATCAGTTATTGGGTCCTCTGAACCTCCATGCAAAAGATTCTCTAAGAATAATACTTCATTTTTCCTATATTAGCTTTGTTTAAACCACCCTTACTTTGGAGATAGAAGCAGCTAGATGGTGTGATAGATAGAGGACTTGGAAACAGGAAAACCTTAGACACTTATTAGTTGTGTGATTCTAAACAAGTCATTTCAACCTGTTTGCCCCAGTTTCCTCATCTGTCAAATGATCTGGAGAAGGAAATGGCAACCCACTTTAATATATTTGTCAAGAAAATCCCAAATAGAGAGTGGGACATAACTGAAACAACCAAACAACAAAATTCTAGAGCTGTATGTTTTCAATGAAGACTAATTATTCCAAGAAATGAATTTCTGTAGTGAACACATGTCCCCAATACCCAAGGACTATCCTTGAAAATCCCAACAAGTAGACATTTCTTGGTTTTAGAGCAGATGTCAGAGAGAGATGTTTTTGGTGACAAATGTCATTCCTTGGTCATAATGATGACAATGGGTTGGGGTGATGATGTTTGGGACCTAGGAGAAGTGATTGTCCTGAGGACACAGGATTCTGGGAGTCATTTATAAAGGCTTATTTGGATAGTTGAGGGTGTTTGTTCAAATTAGAATTAGAGACATCCCAAAGTGGAAAGTAGAAGGTAGTAAGTTCATTGTCCCTGAAAGTCTATAAGCACAAGTTAGATGATTGTCAGGTATCTTTGAGAGTGTTCCTGCCGAAATACAGGTTGATCCTATCTCCTCTTGAGGTTCTTTTCAACTCTTAGTTTCATAGGTTCATTGATATAGGGCTTGATCTCCTAGATCATCTATGTAATCTTTATTCTTCAAATGAGGAAACTGAGGCCTAGAAAACTTAAAGAATTTACCCATTATCAGTAATGATAACAATAATCAACATTTATATATTTTTTATGTTCAGGGCACTGTGCTAAGTGTTTCACAATTATTCTCTCATCTGATCTACATAAGAAGCCAGGGGAATGGGGTTAGGAGTTATTACAATACAGATGAAAAAATTGAGGCTAACCTAACACAGGTTAGGTGACTTTCCCAGGGTCTCACAGCTAGAATTAGCCTTTATAGAGGTAGTAAAGTTCTCCAACTCCAGAACCAGTTCTCTTTTCTCTCTACTCCATGAGTCTACAAATTCTGGCATAGTATTTACTAAGAGTGTAGTTGGATTTAGAGAACTTGAATGGAGAGGACACCTATCTTTTCAATTTTTCAAAATAAAATGCATATTGGATTTGGTTTTGCTCAGAGCTGGAAAAGATGCCAAATAAATCAAATCATACCTCTTACACAAAGAAGTCTGTTACTTGGATTATGGGACCCTAATAATGTTCTAGATTTACAATTGTATGGGGAAACATACTAGCAATTGGGGAAGAAAAAGCTTCAGGTAGAAGAAGGTGGAATTTAAGCAGAGTTTTGAAAAAAAATGATTCTAAGATGTAGAAATGAGGAGAGAGAGCATTCCAGATGTGGTGGATGGCCAATACAAAGGCTTAGAGATGAGAGGTAGATTGGCACATGAGGAAGAGCAAGAAGATTATTTTGGTTGGCATATTGAATTTAAGAAGGAGATTAATGTATTATATAAGGTCTGGAAGAAAAATTGGAGCCAGATCACGATGGACTTCAAAACTCATTTTTTGATTTTTGATATATTGATGTTACACTGATTTTTTTCTTTTTCTTTTTTTGTCAGATATTATTTGTTATATTAGATGGTTTCTGGGAAGAAGGAGGGAGAGATTCTGAAACTATGGTGATATAAAAAAGACACCAATAAAATATTTTTTAAAAAAGATTGGAAAATGGGGCAATTAAGTAGTACAATAAATAGAGCACCAGTGCTAGAATCATGGAAACCTGAGTTCAAATCTGTCCTGAGATTCTTTTGATACTTACTAATGTCCCTGGGCAAGTCACTTACTCTCACTTGCCTAAAAAATTAGGAAAAATCTATATTTGATCCTAAAGGTATTAAGTAAGGAGGCATTTGAGTTTATTTAATAGGGGAATGATGTGGTAACACCTGTCCTTTAGAAAAACCATTTTGGCAGCTGTGTGGAAATTGGATTAGAGATGGGGAAGGACTTGAAACAGGAAGATTAATTGGAAGACTTTTGGAATATTCCAAGTAAGAGGTAATGAGGGATCAAAATGGAGTGGTAGTTATGTAAGCAAAGAAAGAGATGGATGCAATAGATATTGAAGAAGCAGAAATAACAAGATTTGGCAACAGGTTGCCTATGTGGACTAAAGGAAAGGAAGAACAGAAGGGACAGACAACACCAAGCTTGCAGACCTGAGTGGCTAGAGGGATGATTTTTTCTTGGTGGTAATAGGGAAGTATGGAAGAGGGGAGGGTTAGAGGGGGACAGATAACAAGTTCTGTCTTGGATATGTTGGGTTTGAGGTATCCATAGGACATCCAGCTTGAAATATTCAATATAAGCAGTGGGAAGTGCAGGAATAAAATTCTATATCTATACATCTAAAATTCAGATCTATACATTTTGGGGATTTTCTACACAGAGATGATAATTAAACTCATAAGAAGAGATGAGGTTAGTAAATGACATGGTATGTATAGAGAGAACAAAAGACGGGGCAAGGAAGAAGTGTGGGCAATACCCATAGTGAGAGACTTTTATATGTATGTGGAAATAACAAAAGGGCTGAGAGACTAAGGAGTCAGGCAGGCAGGAGGAAAATCAAAAGAGTATTCTTTTATTTAGTATTAGGGCAACTAGGTGGCACAATGGGTCAGCTGCCAGGCTTGGAGTCAGGAGGACCTGAATTCAAATCCACCTCAGATACTTACTAGCTATGTGAACCTGGGCAAGTCACTTAACCCTGACTGCAAAAGAAACAAAGAGCCAGAGCCAGACAGACAAACAGAAAGAGGTAGAGAGAGAATAGTGCTGCAGGAAGAAGAGGATAGACAGAAAGAGGGGGGATTCTAGAGTATCAAATGCTGCAGAAGACAAGAAGGAAGACTGATAAAAGGTTATGAGATTTGGCAAGTAAGAAACCATTGATAACTTTGGAGGAGGAAGTTTCAGTTTAATGATGAGGTTGGAAACCATATTACAAAGGACTAAAAACTGAGTGAAAGGAGGAGAAATGAAGATAATGACTAGAGATAGCTTTTCATAGGAGTTTGGCTATGAAAGAGAGAAAAAGAAATTTAGAAAAATAGTTTTAAAGGATAGTAGAGCATTAATTTTTTGTGGAATTGTTTTCAGTCATGTCTGACTCTTTGTGACACCATTTGAGGTTTTCTTGGCAAAAATTTTGGAGTGGTTTGTCATTTCCTTCTCCAGATTATCTGACTGATGAGAAATCTGAGGCAAAGTGAAGTGACTTGCTCAGGGTCACATAGCTAGTAAATGTCTGAGGCTGAATTTAAATTTAGGTCTAACTGATTCCAGGCCCAGAGCTCTATCCACTGTACCACCTAACTGTCCTATAGCAGAGCATAATTAAAGGGGTTTTTTTGGTTGCTGTTTTTCAAAATTTGAGAGAATTATATTTAGGGAAAGAACCAATAGCTAGGGAGACAGTTTAGTTTAGAATGGGAGAGGATATGATTATGGAGGACAATTTGCTGAAGACATCTGGAGGAATTAGAGTAAAAGAGACACGAAAAGAAATTGGCCTTGACAAGAAGGATCACCTCTTCATCTTAAATAGAGGAGGATAGAATGATGGAAAATGTCACAGAGTTCTGAGATAAAGAAAAAGGAAGGAGAGAAAACATGGTGAATGGTCTCTATTTTTTTCAATAATGTGTGAGGTGAGATCTTTGGCTGAAAGTATAAGGGGAGAAGCATTATGGGAGGCTTGAAGAGAATTTGGAGCCATCTGTAAGTCATGAAATGGAAAATTAATTAAGGAAGAGACTGCCTTATTGCAGTGAGAGTCCAGCTGGGATTAGGTAAATTTGGGGAGAGTCTAGTCAGCAAAGTTGTGCAAAAGAGCAGACAAAGTGAGAATAATCCAGAACTGGGGTTTGGTAGGATGTGAGTTTCAGGACAGGAAGTCAAGGGGGTTCAAGAGTAGAGCTAAAATAATAATTGATAATATTTATATAATGCTTCAATGTTTGCAAAGCAAATTACATATATTATTTCAATTGGTCCTCAAAACAAACCTGTTAGGTAAGTATTAGTTTGCCAGCCAAAGATCAGATAGCCTTGGAGCTTCTTGTAGTATTATTGCATTATAAAGGACAATATAGCATCAATCTGGTTAATTATATGGTAGAGAATGGCAAGGAAGGAAAGTGAGATTAAAAGCAAGGGTGATAGCCTGGGAGAGTACTGGGATATGAAGCGATTGGAGATCTCAGGGAAGACAAGAGTAGTTTTAGGAGGGGTAAGTCATAAGGAGAGGAATGATAGGAGGTTATGATCAATCTGATAAAGGGATTTCAGAAAGTTTGATCATTGAAGTGGAACACTTGTGGGTGTGACCATCTGTGTATGTAGACTGAGAAAAGTAGATCGTGGGAGTTGGGAAGTTTTAGGAACTAGGTGTTTGAAGGATATTGAAATTGCCTAGTATTATGGAAGGGCAGCTAAATTGTGCAGTGGTTAGAGCATTGACTTAGACTAAATCAGGAAGATGTGAGTTAAAATTCAGCCAGAGATCCTTGCTAGCTGTGGTGACACTGGGAAAATCATTTAACCCTTATTTGCCACAGTTCCTCAACTGTAAAATGGGGACACCCTAGAGAAGGAAATGGCAAACAACTCCACTATCTTTACCAAGCAAATCCCATGAACATGCCTATGAGGTCATATCATATCAATCAGACTTAACTGAACAACTGAACAACAGTAAAATGGGTGGTAAGAAAGAGTGAGCCAGGTATTGAACCCCTTGAAAAGAAAAGGTAAAATTACTTGAGAACTGATAGGTAACTGCTTCTAAGGTCTAGATTGGATGATACATTTGAATGAACTGACCTTAAAGTTGGAGATGCTGCTGAATGATGATAGCAAAGGGAAAGTACTGACATAGGGACATTAAGTAGGAAGAATTCTGACTCCTCCTCCAGAATTGGTAGGTAGAATATGTTCTGATCTGGGCCTCATTCAGGCAAATTCCCTGAGTTTGGACTCAATATTTGAATGATGAGACCTCTCTGAGACCATTTAATAGTTAACAAAGGATATTCAACAAAGATATGAATTGAGGATACTTTGAGATGATTCAGCAGAGTGAAGTTCCCTCTCTGAATTGCCAGTGGTGATTTGCCAGCCAAGTATCAGATCTGAATTTTCTTATGGCTATTCTGTGCTCAGCCTACCAGGAAGTTTTGGAAGTAGCTGGTTTAGTTCTTTGAGCCAATGAGAACTTAGCATGCTTTTAAGGAAAAACTAGCCTAATCTAAAACAAGAAGGTACAGAATGTTAGGATGTTGTTCCCACCACTAGGTTTGAGAAAAGGTGTAGTTTATGCCAGAGAAGATGACTAGGGATACATTGTCATTTGGGGGATCATGATAATGAGAAGGTAGATGGATCCTGAGAGGAAGAAGCCTAAAATTAAGAGTGCTTTGTTATCAATATAATGGGAATTCCAGAAGGCTCTGTGGAAGGGGCAGGTAGAATAATATATGAGGCTAGGGTTGATATGAGTACAGATGAAAGAATGGGATATAGGCTTTGGGGAGGGATAACAATCTTGGGCAAGTCTGATTTATCATCATAAGGACTGGGAGAAAAGAAGGTGATATGGATAGTTAAGTCCAGGAAGAAGGCATAGAAGTATTCTGTAACCTTGAAATAATTGGTATCTCACTTCCTCTTCTCTGTATCTCAGAGTGTTATATGTTCTGTCAGACACAATCTAACACAAATCTAGTATGTTTCATATACTATTACACATAGTGGGGCTTAATAAATATTTGCTGAATGAATGATTCTAGCCTGTAAGGAGGACTCATCTAACTACTTAAAAACTTCTAGCACACTAAGCTCTGTATTTAGGTTCTATGGAAAGGGGGAGAAGATAAAAAATGATGAACTCTCTTCCTCTTCCTCCTCCAAAAACCCCACAAGAATCAAAATATGGTTCCTATTTTCTTTTTTTACATTAATTTTTATTTTTATTTTCTTAATTACATGTAAAACACATTTAAAATATTTTTCTTTAATTTTGAGTTGCATATTCTCTTCCTTACTTCTTACCTTCTTCTTCCCTGAGAAGTCAAGCAGTTTGATAGAGATTATACATGTTCAATCATGCAAAACATTTTCATGTTAGCAATGTTGCAAAAGAAAATAGACTAAAAACCCACCCAAAAATAATAATGAAGTAAAAGAAAAAGTATGCTTCATTCTGCATTTAGACTTCACAGTTCTTTCCCTGGAGATGGATAGCTTTTTTCATTTTAAGTCCTTCTGATTTATTTTGGATTGTTTTATTTCTGAGAATAGTTAAGTCATTCACAATTGATCATCATAAAATATTGTTGTTACTGTGAACAGTTCTCCTGGTTCTGCTCGTTTCACTTTGCATCAGTTCATGTAAGTCTTCCTAGGTTTTTTCTGAAAGCATTCTGCTCATCATTTTTGATAGCACAACAGTATTCCATCACAATCTGGTCCTACTTTCAAGAAATTTCTAATCTAACTGGGGAGATACAAAGATAGTACTGCATATACCCACAACAATTTTGCAATGTATCAACAACAAATTGATCTAAGGGCTTGGAGAGTGGTAGGAGTGAGGTCAATCCAGAAAGCTTTCTGGAGGAAGCACAATATAGACATAGCACAATGACTAGTCTATCTTTCTTTAGCCATGTCAGGGCATGTTAGGTTTTCTTTCCAGCTTTTCAAAACCATATCCTTTTCCCTGGAGCCTCTACTGTGGCTCCAGGTGCTCATTGCACTATTCTCTCCTCATCCAAATATGCTTTCAGGAAATGAAGCAGCACAGGTCATTCCCAGTCAATCTCAGTGCTTCCTTCCTCCAGGCTTTACAATGAAGTCTGATTTCTCTTTGTAGTGAGGAATGATAGAGAATTTCAGACTTCAGGGAATGGAGAGGGAGTTGTTTGGGTAGAGGCATCTTCCCGAGAATCTCTCAGCCTCATGATTAAAGACTTCCAGTGAGGAGGAACTGACAGCTTTCTGAAGAAACCCATACTTTTGGGAAGCTCTAATTGTTAGGAAGTTTCTCCTAACCACAAGTCTAAATTTACCCCTTTCAAACTTCCATAAGTGCTTCTAGTTCTATCTTCAGGTGTGAGTAAGGGTCTATCTGGTCTCTTTTCCAAATGAAAGCCTTTCTGATACTTGAAGACAGTTGTTTTTTTTCTTGCAACAGATAGGTTGTCCAAGGTCATATAGCTAGTAAGTGTCTGAGAATAAAGTGCTTGGTCAGGAAGTCCTAAATTCAAATCCAACCTCAGACTAGCTGTGTCACTGTGGGCAAGTCACTTAACCCTGTTTACCTCAGTTTCTTCAACTGACAAATGAACTGGAGAAGGCAATAGCCAACCACTCTAGGATTTTTACTAAGAAAACTCCAATTAGGTCATGAAGAAACTGACATGACAAAAAAATGAACAACAAAAAATTTATCTTGCTTATTATATTTTCTCTTCTTCAGACTAAATATCTCTATTTCTTTCAGTTGGTCTTCATGTGGCTCAAGTCCCTTGCTCATCCTGGTTGTCTACTTGTAAATTGTCATTTATCAATGTCCTCTCTCTAAAGAGATTACCTTTCTCTCTCTAGTATAGGAGCTGGATCTGGGGTGGGTTTATTCCTAAGAACCAGTTGAAAATATGAACCAATAAACATGTGAATGGAATGAGAGTGGACATCATCAGTGCTGAAAATCAAGCCTAGAACAAGTCAGTAGCATATATGAATGCTTCTACCTGTAGGGAGTTAAACAAGAGAGTTTTATCTGCCCATTCCATTTACTCCTTTCAGACAGGCTTCTGCTGCTGCCTCTAAGGAATAGGTGAAGGGAAAGGCAGAGACTGTAATGCTTCATCAAGACCTCCTAAAAATATGCCCCATAAGTCAGACCTTTTTCATCTAAACATCCAAAACTACTTGCCTTGTATTCCCATTTTGTCATAGGAGCAGAGTACTACAGCTTTAGAATTAGAAGGAAGGAGCCTTAGAACCCCCTCTCTTTAAAGATGGGAAGTTGAAGCTGAGATATAAGTGACTTGTTCAAGAAAAATCTGAGAC
>JAJPUD010000216.1:310271-336900 GCA_023553655.1 Myrmecobius fasciatus | reverse complement strand
CCTCTCTGTATTTCATAGGGCCCATGTTAGACTCAGACTAAAGATTAGTCCTTACCCTCGTAGAGAGTGCACGTAAGTAATTAGTGCAAAATAATATGAGATGAGTACAGAGAGAAGTCAAAGCAAAGTGTTATGTAGTGTTTGAAGAGGAATTGAAAAGAGATCAGGGAAGGACTGCTGGAGGAGGTAGTATTTCAGTTGGACGTTGAAGCACCAGTTGAAAACTATCTTGCAGTGGGAGGAGGGAAGACACTCTAGGGATAGGGCACAGTATGAAAAAAAACTTGGAAGTGGGGAAGGAGGAAGAACTGGGAGGAATATAGAATACATGAAGGTGCATAGTACTGAGCAAAGTTAAAAAGGAAAGCAGGATTCGATTATTATATTACTTTGATAAATATGACAAGCCTTAAATGAACAGAGGAATGATGTGATCAGATGATGTTTAAGAAAGGCCACTCTGGTAGTGGTATAAAGGAATAACTGACCATAATATGTCTGTAGAAATTTCAAGACTAGCAATATTTTGGTATGTAGCAAAGACTTTATATATGGCAATTTTTCAGTATGAACAAAAGCTCTATTGGTTCCCAAATTTCACTGATTTCCCTCTAGATTCTGAGTTTTCCACATTACTAAGCTCAGCATTTAGAGGTTCCATTAACATATTTAAACCCTCAAAGTGAAGTTTTAATTAATTTGGGCAACACTGAATTAGATGATCTATCAGATCTCTTTCTTCTCAGCATAATAGAGGAGATAGGATCCTCCTACACTGCTCCTTTCACAACTCATTCACAGAATGTAGTGATTCACGATGAAATTTAATGTGTTAACAAGGCATAATATCCTGTGATCTCTTTATGAGATAAGAATATTTCTCTGATTGAGTCAAGTAAGGAACAGTTTAATTGGCAGAACAAGAAAATTAGCCAAAGTTTCTAATGGCTTTATTTGGTTAAGCCCTGGATAAATATTAGAGCCCCCACTGGTGTAATTGCTATTAGCAATCAACTAAAAGACACAGTCAGCTCTTAGCAAAAATATTTACTAAGACGGCATAGTAAAATTATAGCTAAAAATATTACCCTCATATATCTGGGGTACATTGTCCCACAAATACTCATAGGTTCATGGAGAGAGTGGGCTCAAACTTAAAGTGTGATGATAGTGAAGAACATACATAGAATATAAATATGGCAATGACAATTTAGAATTGATAATATTTTAGTGCCTGAAAGGTCTTTTTTCTCTTTGTAGAGTCTTTAAAAAATTCATTTTAGGTTCAGTGTCTCAGCTAGGGAGTTGCTCAATTGTTTTTCCCCCAGTAGATACTCCTTTCAATTGCTTGACTCTTTTTGCTGACAGGACTTAAAATCCTTGAAATTGCTTCCTTCTTCAAACAACTGTCTCTCTCTTCCCTACTGAGCACAGTGCTACTTACTAGTCAGGTAGATCATTTCAAAGTTATATGACCTAATGGAGAGAAGAGAGAAATTTCCCACTTTCCTTGCTTGCAAGGATCTTTTCAACATATTGACTCACAGAGATAGGGCTTTCTCCTACTATCTGCTGAAATTCCTCTAGTATTTAGCCATTCAAAGTCTCTAGGGTTTTGGCTAATTTATTTGCACAGAAAATCCCTTTCCTGATTAAATCTGAAAATGTTTAGTCCTCATAAAAGTGTCACTGGATATTCAATCTTGTTAACATTAAAACTTCATCCTGTATGTGGCTATATCAACTAAACTTTAAAGGGGGGAAATGGAGTTGGGGACATATAGTAAGTCAAGGTGGGAGACTTTTTATTGCCTTTTAAATCATAATCCCTATATATGGCCAACCCTAACTGGGATAAAAACAGAACCTGATCAAAATCAAAATTGGGCTTTCTGAGAAAACTAACCTGCTTCCAACTTGAGCCTTCTCTCCCCCACTCCCTCCTACTACTGCCAGAGGAAAGAGAGAGAAGGAAGAATGGAGGAAGAGAACCATTTCCTTTGCAGGTGCTAAACTACCCACACTCTAAATACTGAGAGTTGTTGAGATGCAAAATATGTCCATCTGTACGGAACTGCTGAAGTGTTTTGTACATATGCATATTTCTTTATTGATGCTGCTGCATGCAGGATAGGAAAGCAGTTGAGCCTGCTGGCTTTGAGACAAGAAATGAATCTATTCAGCAAGGAACACAAAGCTCACAGCTGGGATGAAGCCCATTTCCCCCCTTTACAACTAGATGGTAGGAGAAGGAAACATAAGAGGATTGGGGGATTGGCAGTGAGGGCCCACATGCCAATCTTGGGCATAAGGGCAAAACCTAGTGACTCTTAAGGAAGTAGTGAGAGGAGCACTGGACTTTTTCTGCCTCTTATTAGCCAGATGATCTTAGGTAAGTCATTTAGGTTGTCTGATCCTCAGTTTCCTCCTCTGTAGAATGGATTAAATAATACTGGTGCTGCTTCATGAGGTTGTTAGAAAATTGTTTTGTAAGTGGCAAACGCCACAGAAATGTGGACTAAATTATTGTTATTGTTATGATTTTTCTTATAGTGTCAGCTCAGTTGGAGGATGGAAGGAAGGATTGTACAGAGAATGTTGACTACCTAATTAGGGAATATAGAGAGGGTGCATTTGGAGTTGGAGAACCTGGGAGGGAATCTAGTCTCTGTTAATAGATGTGTAACTTTGGGCCCACTCTCTGGACCTCAATGCCCTCTTCTGCAAATGGAGATCTGTATCTATAGGATCCCTTCCAATTCTAAAACTTATGCACCCAAACTATTTCCCTTCTAAGGTTATAGATATTAGTAATTCAAAGGAAAGTAGATTTAGACCTGGAAGATAATTTAGAAGTCATCTTAGAAGTGAAGCTCTAGGCTTACAATCAAGAAGTCTCTTCTTCTTGATTTCAAATCTGGGCTCAGACACACTAGCTGTGTGACCTTAGGCAAGTCATTTAACCCTGTTTGCTTCAATTTCCTCAACTGTAAAATGAGCTGGAGAAGGAAATGGCAAACTACTCCAGGACTTTTCCAAGAAAACCCTAAATGGGTTCACAAAGAGTTAAACACAACTGAAAGTGACTGAATAACAACAACAGAACAAAGTTCATTTTATAGTAGAAAGGATGGAAGGAAGAGTGGTAAGCAGGATTGTGTCTACTATTAATTATGCATAAGGCATATTTTAAATGAATAAGTAAATATTTTAAAATTTTATTATTTTTAATTTCTTACATGGTAAATATTAATAAATATAAATCACATAAATAGAAAGCTCTTTGGGGTTCTCAGTAATGTTTAAAAATGTAAAGACATTCTGAGACCAAACAAAAGTAAAATGGTTTGATACTAGATACAGTAGGTTCCCCTTCCTTGAAAGTCCTTAGGCAGAACTTGGATAATCCCTTGGGTATATGATAGTGTTGTAGTGTTATATAGATTGTACATGGTTAGAATTTAAATAAGTGGACTCATCTACTTGACTTCAAATCTGGCCTCAGACACTTACTAGCTAGGTGAGCCTGGGTAAGTCATTTAACCCATCTGCCTCAGTTTCCTCATCTGTAAAATGAGCTAAAGAAGGAAATGACAAACTACCCTAGTGGTCTCTGCCAAGAATACCCCAAATGGGTTCACAAGAAGTCAAACATGACTGAAAAATTACTGAATAACAAAAAAGCCAGGATTATAACCACCTCTTTTGGAAAGAAACAAAAAAGACAGTCTTTGTCCCTTGATAAGCTTACATTCTATTAACAGAAGACAACACATAGAAGAAAATTAAAAAGCTCTGGGGAAGGGGGAATGAAAGAATGCAGTTCTGAAGTGAAGAAGTCAGGAGCAAAGAAAGGAGGGGATTGAGAGCTGGTTGATCCACGCCTCTCCACAAAATGGAGATCACAGAAGGAAAGAAGGAATTGGCTTGAGATATTCAAGGGTGAGAAGAATACATGGATGAGTTAGATGTTCCAAGGGAAGATGGCCCTAGTCATTTGAGAGAAGTTTCAGGATGAGACAGTTACTAAGGTGTAAGTTTGTTGTCCAGACAGCATAAGCAGGGATAGGAGGGGAATGAAGTTAGTAAAATGACTCAATATTGCAAAGATAGTACTAAAGATTATGACTTCAAATTCAATGGTCTTTCCACTGAACCATACTCCCTCTCAAGGAGAGAGGAGAATCAAAGACCAAGAAAGTCAATAGGACAGAGAAGGAACAGATGGGACCAGAAAGGGAAAGACCAATGGGAAGAAACCTTCATGAACAGATGCAAAATTCCTGAAAAAAAATAGAAATCCATGAGTAGGTTGAGACTTCAGTCTAGTCTCAAGTCCTGATGAGGATCTAATACTAAAACTAGAAATAGAAAGTTTAGAATATATTGCTTAATATTTTTTATCAAGGCATTGGTTGAAGGCATAGGTGAAATGCTCCTCAGCTTTGCCTATCATACTAAGCTGGGAGAAATATAATAGATGATAGAACCAGAATCCAAAAGAATCTTGACAGGCCAGAGAAGCCGTTCTTAGAATGTGGTACAAGGACAATGGAGGTTTCTAAGAGTCTTTCAAGAGATCCTTAAGGAAAAAATTATTTTAATAATAATACTAAATTATTATTTGCCCTTTAAAATTCTCCCCCCTTTCCAACTACATATCAATGTAAGGCCAGATATTCTTCATGGAACTTAAGCAAAATGATAAAACATGACAGTTTGAATGCAAAAGCAGATAAAATAATTCTGCTACCTTCTATTATGTCAAATATTGAAGAAATTTGCAAAAATATGTAAAATAGCATTACTTTTCTCACTAAATATATACAATAAGATCTCATGTTTATATAGCACTTTAGGGTCTACAATAGGTATATACACATATATACATATATATGTATACACACACACATATATATTTTTTCCCACTCAAATCTTATAACAACTCTTTGAGGTAAATGTTCTCACCCCATTTTACAGATGAGGAAACTGAAGCATTGAGGATTTAATTGGCTTGCCTAAGATCACACAGTTGGAAAGTCCCTGTGGGAGAATTTAAACTCTAGTCTTTGCTGACTCAAAGTCCAGCACTTTAGCCAATTCCTAGGTTTCTGTTAGCCTAAGGGAAAGGAGAACTGACTAGTCAAGTGAAACCTGTGAGGTGACTTAAATTTTAAGTCTTACCAAGATAGAAGAAGTGAGTCTCTCTCCCTGCAGGCACCTATAATCTCTAGGGGGTTTTGGTAGCAGGAGACCCCTATCTCAAAGGAGAATGTGGTTAGGCTAAGTTATTGGTTCTTCCTGTTCTGGGAGGGGGGCAGCCACTTTGGAGCCGCTCCCCAGACTAGGGGGTGAGGGGCAGACCTAGATTTTGGAGATGAAAGCACACTGTGAATGCTTTCTATGCAAATCAGCCCCAGTAGAGGAAGCCTGTTATCTGGAGCATCTAATGGGTGTTTTTTAGCCCACTGGGCCCAGGCATTAAACTCCTGACACAACAAGAAGGCTTTACTAGTTTCTGGGTGTCAGCCCATGGCTGGCATGGGATCTAATGCCAGGCAAAGCTTCTAGGCCCTCCTGACATGACCTGCACCCGTGAGAACCAATTGCCTTGGTCCTCTTCCAACTAACCTCCTACCTCCTGGGAGAACTCAATAGGAATACTCTAAGGATTCTAGGGCAGCGTTTCTCAAAGTGTGGTCCAGGGATGCCCAGGGGTCTGGAAGACCTTCTGAGGAGGTATCTGTAAAGTCAAAATTATTTTCATAATAATACTAAACAATTATATATAATATATTACATATTATTACATATTATATATATTACATATAATATATACATAATATCATAAATATATAATACATCTTAATACTAAGACATTTCAATTTCTAATATTTGGGAAATTAGGTGATGCAGTGGATAGAGTATCAGGTCTAGAGTCAGGAAGACTCAATTTCCTGAGTTCAAATATGGTCTCACATTTACTAGTTGTGTTATCCTGGGCAAACCACTTAACCCTGTTTACCTCAGTTTCCCTATCTGTAAAATGAGCTGGAGTAGAAAATGGCAAACCATTCCAGTATCTTTGCCAAGAAAAATCCAAGTGGGGTCACAAAGAGTTGGGCATGATTGAAATGACTCAACAAGAATAAATGGGGCTTGAGTCAGGACTTGTGTAGGGGAGAGTCCCAGTTAACCTGGCTCAAGTGCTTAGAAGAAATTTTAGAACTAGCTAAAAGATAGGAAATTCTACAGGGTCCTTTTTGGTATCCTAGTTTTCAACTTAATGGATACTATGAAAGATAAGTGGATTTGGAGAGATAAAGAATAGCTTAAAATATTTGAATCAATTTAAATGATTTCAAATTCTACCTCAGATACTGTGTGACCTTCAGTTATTCAACCTTTCTCTGCTCCTGTTTCCCTATCTGTAAGATAGAAATAATAATAACACCCATCACAAAGGATTGTTGTGAGGATTAAAGGAGGCAACATGTAAAAAATTTTAATATTATTGTTTATAATAATAAATACCTACTGTGTGCAAGGCACAGTGGTCAATGCAAGTGATATACAAATAGATATGTTCATTTTCATAATGTATGCAGATGAGTGAAATACAAGGTAGGATATAATAAAGAGGATGGAGAATAGGTGTAGACTTTTGGAAAATTGAGGAGAGAAAGAACGCTTTCAGCTTGAGATGGGGGGTGCGGGATGAGAGGCAGCAGAAAGAACTCAAAGATATCAGCTTAATGGGTTTACCCCTAATCCTAGAGATTTTTGGGGGGTAAACTCTTTATCTCTCACTTTATCTCCAACCCCATCCTGGTTGAGACCCCTCTCTATGTTAGGTAGTTTTTACGGGATTGCCCCATTCTCTAGGCACTCATAATCAAAGTAATTACATCATTCAGATTTCTAAATATTCTGGCTGAACCTCTGATCAGTTGCAAAGACTTCAAACCTTTCCAAAAATTTTTCCAAAAATTCTTCCAAGAGTCAGGCCAGTTTTAAGGGTGTTTTTGCCCATCTCTCCTTTCCCAACCACTCTGTCTTCTAGAATTTGGGGCTGCTTTAAGAAGACAATCAACCAATTGAAGGTCCAGAGAAATTAAAGGATCACTGTTGTTCACTTGAGGCAACATGTTTCTACTTCTCTCTCTGTAGCCTTTCCAACCCCTGTTCCTGTCTCTCTCCCAATACAGCAGAAAAAGGTTATTTTGGGGAGACCTCGAGAAATAGGCAGTGTTTAAGGGATGTGGGGAGAGAGAGTGAATAAAAAGAGAGTCAAGGAAAAAATGGGAAGCTGGCACAAGATAAAGACTGGGGAAAATAGAGATTTGGGAAGGAGGGGGAGAGAGCTGTTCAGATTCAAAACTGATGGGACAGATGGCAGAAGAACCAGATCACTTCCAGCATAGATGACAACCTGAATCCCTGGGGAATATGGAATAGGAAGAGGGTCACTGCCTTGACTGGAGAAACCACATAGCCAGCTGAATTAGCAGGCTTGATTTCTTATGTCAGGGAATAAATCACTAAGCAGGACTGAACAAAACAGACTGGAACTCAGATTTGTGTCCAATAATTTAGATCTTGAAGAACACATAAAGTCTCTCATAACTAAGGGGAAAAAAATTAACAAGTTCATGAACTCTGAAAGTTAATTGTTTACCTAATAGCTTCTAACTTAATAATAATAGTTTACAAAATATATACATTTTAGAATGCAGTTTTCTCAGAACAACAGGGACTGCCTGGTACACAGAATTAAATGAAGCTTAATGGGTCATAGAAAGAAACCAGCAAGTGAACTGATAAAGCATCTTTGATTTATCATAAAAAAATGTAGGAAATCATTATAAGGGCTTATGTTTTAGTAAATAATTCTGTGATTTGAATTTACATATTCTATATTCAGTCACTTGTTGGAATAGATTAATATTAGCAACAAATAGATATCAATAATAAAAGCAATTCCCAAAGGGAAAAAATAATCAATGAAGTGTTTGATATAAATATGTATAGCTTCTTTTTAAAAATGAGGAAATTGAGAAGTAAGTGATTTAATTCATGGATTACAGTTCATGTAATTATAATTTGATCATTAAAAGTTAAATAACTTGCAAACATATTTGAATTCATAAATTTTAATTTCCCTTATTTGATAATTACTCCCTGTGTAACTTAGGACAGCTAGGTGGTACAGTGGATAGAGTACTAGATCTGAAGTCAAGAAGACTCATCTTCCTGAGTTCAAATCTGGCTATAGACACCTTCTAGCTATGTGACCCTGGACAAGTCGCTTCTCCCCATTTGCTTCAGTTTCCTCATCTATAAAATGAGCTGGAGAAGAAAATGGTGAATCACTCTAATATCTTTGCCAACAAAACCTCAAATGGAGTCATGAAGAATCAGACATGACTTAAAAATGACTGAACAACAACTCTGGACAAGTCAACTAAACTATCTTAGACCTCAGGTCCAAGTATGGGGAGTACAAAATGAAGAGATTGGATTATGAGGTCCCTTTCAGTTCCAAACCTATGAACCATGGGGAAGCTCAATCAGTTTGTTCTTATACTAACATTCAAATAAGACTATTGAGATGGAGGGGGCAGGAAAAGGGGAAATGTGACCTGTTTAGAAATAGGGCACAGATGGGAAGCTGGAGAACCAATGAGGGTGGGTTTGCCTTTTGGGAGTAGGAAGGAAATTGTCTTCTCTGTTACATTTTTCTTACTTTATCCAAGAATCAGGCACAAGATCATTTAGATGGAATGTGTAACAAATCTAGAATGTCAGGGTCCAGGACCTTTACACTAATACTTAGTAATTGGTAATGGTGTTAAGCAAGTTGATTCTCTAATCAACTTGCTTTTTCCTTAATCTCCCTCCCTAAGGGGAAGGTCTTCTGGGTAGCTGGCAGAGCAGGGGCCAAGTATCTCCTGAGGCCTCTGTCCGGTTGGTTGCCTTTGTTGATCATTAAGGGCTACTAGACATCATTATTGCTAATAAAATTAACTCACTTTTTATTGGACTCCTACAGTCAATCACAGGGGGTTCCACTTAATTTAGTAGATGACAGATATTTGTTTAAGAGCTTCTTTCTGTTAGAACCTGAACGTAGATTTTCTTGTTGACAACTTAAGATTTAGGATTTCCAAGCACAATTTGACTTATTTTTATTTTTGTGTTTTCCCTTTTAAAAATTATTTCATTGGTACTCTTTATTTTGACATCCCCACCATATTCCTAAAACTTCTCCCTATCTATAACATTATGATATACATCTTTTATAACATGAAAAAGCAAAATAATCTGAGCCAACCATGTAAACTCAATTCTATACTTATCAACCATTATTTCTCTGCCAAGGAAAGAAGCAAACATTAATTAAGCATCTACTGTAAGCCAGGCACTAGGCTAAATGCTTTACAAATATCATCTCATTTGATCCTCACAACAATCCTTCATGGTAAGAACTGTTATCCTCATTTTACAGATGAGTGAACTAAGGCAATACTGATCACATAGCTATTGTCTGAAGCTAAATTTGAACTCAAGTCTTCTTGACTTCAGGTCTACTGCTTTATCCACTGTCCACTTAGCTACTTACAACACATGACCAATTCTACATCTATAGTTCACCACCTCTCTGCAAGAGGAGTGAAACATGTTTCAATAACAGTCTTCTAAAGTTACACTATTTCACCAATGGTTTTGATCAATGAGCATAAAAAGATACATATTAAATGCATACCCCATACAGAATAATAGTTTGGCTAGACATAAGTGAAATTCAAAATTTGGATAAGACACAAAGGTTGCTTTTATTCTTTTTAATTATTTATTTATTTAACATTCATTTTTAAAAACAATTTTGAGTTCCAAACTTTCTCCCTCCTTCCTGCTTCTCCCCCACTCATTATGAAAGCCAGAAATATGATATCAATTATATATGTGAAATCATGCAAAACATATTTCCATGTTAGCCATGTTGCGAAAAAAAAAAACCCAACAAGAAAATAAAGCAAGTGAAAAACTTAAGCTTTTTTCTCTGGAGATGGATAGCATTTTCCATCGCAAATCCTTTGAAATTATTTTAGATCATTGTATTGATCAGAATAGCTAAGCCATTCACAGTTGATCATTATACAATATTGTGTTACTATGTACAATTTTTTTTTTGGTTCTGTTCACTTCACTTTACATTTGTTCATACAACTCTTCTCAGGTTTTTCTGAAACTATTCTGCTTGTCATTTCTTACAGTGCAATAGTATTCTGTCACATTCATATATCACAACTTGTTCATCAGTTCCCCAGTTCATGAGCATCCTCTCAGTTTTCAATTCTTTGCCACCATAGAAAAAGGTGCTATAAATAACTTTGCACATATAGGTCTTTTTCCATTTTTATGATCTCTTTGATATGCAGACCTATTAATGGTATTTCTGGATCAAAAGGTATGCACAGTTTTATGCCCGTTGGACATAATTTTAAATTGCTCTCCAGAATGGTTGGATTAGTTCCCAACTCCACCAACAATGCATTAGAGACATAAAGGTTGTTAAGCTAATCATTGGATGTGGGAATAGAAGATAATACTCATAGGGCTAATTCTTCAATTGTACCATTCATCAGCTATACTTCTTTTCACAGTTCTGGTGGTAAGTGTTAAATCAGGACACTACAGGACATTGTTTTCTTCTGTATTAATACAATTTTTCTTCTAAGTTTCCAACCATAACAGGAAGGGAAGGGTCTTTCTCTTTTACAGAGAATAAGTTGGGTCCATAAAGAAAAGAAGATATGTCAATAGTATATCTTCCCTTTTAGGTATAGTCTTCAGGTCTCAGGGTAGGGAGAAAGAGCTTATATGGAAGGGAACCCCATGAACTCATGTCCTCTCACTGGATTTCCTCTGGAATTGTGCTCCTGGATTTTACAATTTCATGGTCCCATCAGCTTCTCAGTTGCTTCAGAACCATCTGAGCCACAGCCCAGTATGCATAAGGGCCAAACTCTTAAAAAGGTAAAGGACCTTAGAGGTCATCTAAGTTCTACCCTTACTTGAATCACAAATTCTCTCTTCAAAGATGGGGATGCAGCCTATTGATAGTCAGACTTCCTGTGTTGGAAATTAATTTCCTTGGCAGTTCAGTTGAAGTGGGTACCAGTCAGTTGAGGTGAACCATGGTTTTTACTGGGGATTAGGGGAGGATCAAGCAAGGATCCTGAAACTCTGAAGGTTTTTTGCCAGGTTTCAGGGAAGAGTTTTGGTTTGGACAGCAGTGGACTGGAAATTTACCCATTGGCCCCCAGCTTAATTATTAGCCAGCTCCTTCCCTCCCCTCAGGTTGGGATTGCCGCCCAGAGCCACGGCTGGCTGGGATGAAGTCCGATAGGATCTGTCCCTGCTTGGTGGTTTCAGAGATTAGCTCCCCACTGAGTTGGCTGCACCTGGTAGATTCCATCCATGGGAGTTCTCTGGACTTGTCCTACACCTGCCTGTGGGGATTTCTGCATTATGTCCAGCAGAGAAGGTGGCCATTCAACAAGTCAGTCTTAGTTGAGGAAGGTCAGGACCTGCCTGGAGCTTGTTCAACCATTCTTTTGGATCTTTGCCCCACTATTAAGAAAGTGGCTTAAAGGTTATGGGGAGACACTCAATGTGGCTGAAAAGTAAGACTGTTTCATTGCTTTCCAGAAACAGCTCAAGGAAGGAGGGAATATATCTTGGCTTTGGAGTCCCATGGGTCCCTAGTTTGGATGACTTGGCTTCAGGAACAGACTTTGTTAATCTGATTATAGTTAATTTTATTAATTTCTTGATTCAATAAATGCCTCTACTAAGTATCTATTATATACACAAGGTATTGTGAAATATAGGACAGCGAGATGATACTGAGCCTAGAGTCAGGAAAACTCTTTGTGAATTTAAATCTCAGAAACTTACTAGCTGTATGACTCTGGGCAAGTCACTTCACCATGTGTGCCTCAGTTTCCTCACCTGTAAAGTGAGCTAGAGAAGGAAATGGTAGACCATTTCAATATTTTTGCCAAGAAAACCCCAAAATGGGGTCACAAAGAGTCAGACACAACCGATAGTGGTCATTGCAGAAGTTAAGAGGAGCGAGAGATAGTCACTGTGGGGTCAGAAAGACCTTCAGGGAGGAGATGGGACTGGAAGCATGTATAAGATTTAGATAGTTTGAGCAAAGAAGCATTGAGAGGCCAGGAAGGGAGAATTGTGTGAGGAAAGGAACAAAACTGGGAATATGGAAGCTATGTTTATGGAATAGTAAAGACCTATCCAGGTGAATTCTTGTCAATTTATATGAGGGAGTAGTGGGAGATAATACTAGTAAAGTATCTTGGAACCACACTATGGAGGGCTTCAGATGCCATGTCAAGGATTTTGGCTTTTATATTATAGTCTTTGAAGGACTGGCCTTTGGGCAGAGAAAGGATGTGATAGAATCTGGGTTTAAAAAGATTAATCCAGCCGAAGGTTGTGGGGAAGGAAGGAAGGAGAAGGAAGGAAGGAGAAAGAAGTTGCAGATCTCCACAGGGAACTATCCCTATAGAGCAGTGGTTCTTGAAGTAGGGTCTAGGGAACTGGAATCCACCCATAATTAATGTCTCATTGAGTGTCTAGGGAGAAAAAGAAAGCAAAGAATGGTGCTGGTGGAGTAAAGGAAGAAGCATTTTTTACATAGATTAATTTTACAGTTTTTTATATTTATGATTTTTATATAGCCTTACAGGCAACTAGGTGCATACTATATATAGACTTAAAGTCAGGGTAACCTGAGGTTGTATTCTCCTTCAAATATTACCTAGCTGCATGATGTGGGTCTCAATCATTTAATCTTTCTCAGCCTCTATCTCCTCCTCTATAAAATGGGAATGCTATTAGCAGTACTTTACAAAGTTGCTTAAAGGATCAAATGAGATGGCATTTAAAGAGGCCTCCCTCTCCCACCTGTGTGGCTGACTAATCTCTCTCTGTGCAGCAATCTCATTTAAAAGATCAATGCCCTTTCAGAGGCATTTATTAAAAATTTATTAAAATATAGTAAAGTTTTGCAAAAGGATCGATGGAATGAAAACTGGGTATTCAAAGCAGGCAGTCATGCAATCAAGGATAAAACCCCTGTAAAAGCAAAAGGAGGAAGAACTAAGCTGTCTGTCTATACATGCAATCTCATCCTAGGTCCTGTTCTTGTAGTCTTGCTTTCAATAATCTGAAGACTCATTTTCTACTGTGGTAGCCCCAGGAATGGGAAGAGATAATGACAGTTTACAAGGGTATAGGACCTCTCTGTTTGGCTCACTAGGCTCTGTCTAGGCCTTTCCTTAGCCACTCTAGACCTGTTCCCCATTGCTATAGAATCTATTGCTGTTTATTTTATGCTTTTCCAATATTTTGTATCAAAAAAAAGAAATAGACTGAAACTCTTAAATTTATCAATTCACTTATCACTGTATGATCAGCATTGCACTAGGAGGGAAGGGAGAGGGAAAAGATTAGAAGATAGATACCAGTAATCACAGATTCTAGCTGGGCAACACAAATAATGATTATGCAATTAAAAGTCTTATACCTAACCTTATCGCTGGCCTTCAAGAAATAGCCAATCTCCTTTTTCCCTAAGTGTGTCATGTTCATTATATAAAAATGTTATCCATTTATACTGATACTCTGGTATGCTGCAAAGATCTTGGGTTCAGTGGACTTGAAACACAAATTATCAGTTCTGGAAGGGCCTTTAGAGATAATCTGGAAAAGAAAACTGAAGTCCAGAAAAAAAGAAATGATGCAGCTAATTATTGATAGAGCCAGAATTGAAACCCAGGTCAGTGGATTTCTATTCCAGAATTTTTTCCATTGTCTCTCACTTCATAACTTTATACCTAATCACAGTTTCTCTGGATCTCAATCCCAATCTGACTTCAGTGAGGAAGATCAGTTTCAGTTAGTGTTCTGGTTCCATCTCTATAGTCAAGTTGTTTCCTTACACAGATCATCTTCACTTCCTAAACCTCAGGCTTCTCATCTGTACAAAGGGAAGACACTGCAAAGTGGAAATGTGACCATTTATGGAAAAGAAACTAGACAACAAATGTTCTACATTGAGAAAGGCATCAAGAGACTAGATTGCAAAGAACTATTACTTTCAGAAGCAACAGAACATTGGTTTTGAGGCTTACTCTTTGGGCCATTCCATCTCAGCTGAACTTGTATTTTCATCAATATAAGAAACTCAGCTTGGAATTTCCTCCAATGCATATTGGCAACTCATCTGCAAATTAGTCTTAGCAGATTGTCTCAGGTACAAAGGGTTAACGGTCATTAAGCTAATAGGTGCCAAAAGGAGGAATTTGACTCCAAGACTAACTCTCTATATTACACTCTGTATTCCTAAGACTGACACTCCACATGTATATAATTTTAGGCCCAAATATTATTACTATCCCCACTGTAAGCCTAAGTATATTAGTATTTTTGTTAGTCAATTAATTAGAAATTTATCAATAAGTTGATTAATTAGTATTGGGTGTCATTAGTAATTCTAAGAATTATTTGTCCCCTCCACCTATACATATACACATTTTTTCATAGAAAAAATTTATGTTTCAACAAGGTATAATGACTTATCCAAGTCTATGCAGCTCAGAAATGGCAAGACAGGGAATCGAACCCATGTGCCAAGGCTCTTTCCACAAGACCACGATGGCTCAATGTCCCCAGATTAGTGCCATTCTACTAGTTCCCTTTTCCTCTTAAAAGTTAACCAAACTTTTTGCTCAGTGTCCCTGGACTGATACCACTCTATTCATTCCCTTCTCCTCTTAAGACTTAATCAAACTTTTTTTTCTTCCCTGGCTCCCACTAGCCTGACAGGAAGAGAAGCTCTAACTCCTTTCCCTGGACTGGGTTCAGCCACGGCTCCCCTGCAAAACAGAGCCCACCTGAAACAGTGTGACCTGTTAAAACTTTCCCGCAAGCAAAAGCAATTATGTCGGCGAGAGCCGGGCCTAGCTGAGACCCTGTATGATGCTGTGCACCTGGGTGTCCTTGAGTGCCAGGCCCAATTCCGCCACGAGCGCTGGAACTGTAGTCTGGAGGGGAGAACAGCGCTCCTAAAAAGAGGTATGTGCTTCCTTCAGCCTATCAACAGTCATGTATCTAATCGTAGTGTAAGTGCTAAAGATCTACATGAAGTCTAAAAACATGGTCCTGCCCTCAAGGAGGTCATATTCTAATAAATAATAATAAATAATAAATAACTATGCAAGGTAACACATAGATATATCTATATAATAACATATTATATAATATTTACAATAATTGTATTATTACAATATAACATTATACATTATAATATAGTAATTATTATATTACTTTAAGGCTGCTTATCATTGAGCCCTTTCTGGGCTTCTGTTTCCTTCTGTGAAAAATGAGTGTTTTGGGGGAATAATAACATTTGGATTTAAAATATTATATAATTATGTTGTATAATGTCATTATATATATATTGTATTAAGTTATTCACAGCTATATAAATATATTATACATATATTATATGTATACATGCATCTGTATTATATACATATATACATGCATATATGTATGACTTTGGACAAATCCTTTCTCTTCTCTTCAGTTTTCTACTCTATAACATTAAAGGTTTGGACTAGATTGCCTCTATCGACCCTTCTAACTCTGACATGCTATGATTCCAATCCAGCAAATCTCAGTCCAATAATTTTTTTCAGGATACCAGAGAATCAAGTAAGTGGAATACAAGTGAAATAATGGTAAGAACGAGAATGCATAGAGGACAAAGGAAACTGCATATGTATATACAAATATATCTGTAGATATATATATGTATTTATGTGATATGAAAAATATAATATACATGCACATGTAAAGCATACATATATAGCACCTATAATAAGTATATTTATACATAAAAATATGCATAGTCACATTTATTCAATAAATATTTATTGTGCTGCCAGGCACTGTGCTAAGCACTATGCAAAAAGAGGCAAAAAATAATCCCTGACCTCTAGAAGTTCACATTTAATGGCTGAGACAATATATACACAAATCTATATGAAGCAAATTATATATAGTATGAATAATAAATCATTATAAAAGGGGAAAGCACTAGAACTAAGAGGGATTATAGAAAGCTTCCTATAGAATATAGAATATAGCATATATTTTATAAATAGAAAGTAATCTCAGAGTGACCCCTTATCAGTTCCCTTTTTCTTGCTAAATCTATTAATTATTTTTTAATTTTTAAAAATTCTGAGCTCAAATACATATAAAACAAGCATTTCTATACAGCAGAATACAAAAAGACAATTGCATATGAAACCATGAATCCTCATCACTTAGTATTTTAAAAGTGTGTAATAAAGTCCACATTAATTTCAAAACTGCCTTTATAGTCTGTGCTTCCTTTTGAATTTTCCTCTCTGCATTTAAAAAAAGTTTTCAATGTCCTTTTTTTTTACATCACTATTGCTAATCCCTCACTCCAATTAAAAAAGCAAAGAAAAATACTAATCACTTGTGAAGAGTAAGTGTAGTCAAGTAAGACAAATATACATAGTGATCATTTCAAAAAATGTATTTCCTTCTACACCTTAAATCTGTTACCTCTTAGATAGAAGATTCATGAGTTATTCACTATGGGTCTTCTGGAGAAATGGTTGTATATTGCTTTGATCAGAGTTCTTAAGTCTTTCAAAGATATTTTTAATTACACTGTTGTCATCCTTGTATATATTATTCTCCTAGATCTACTCACAACTTCCTGTAAGTTCATGTTATCCAAGATTCTCTAAAATTTTCTTTTTATCATGTTATAAGAGAACAATAGATTCCCTATCTTCCTTGCTTGTTTCTTTGCATGCAACATATTTTTATACCAAAATGATGTGCAGATATGGATGTATCTCTGCATGTATGAGAGTGTATGTTTGTATTTAACTCTTCTTCAGTTCAGAGAAGATGATTTTCATCTGATGCAGTTTCTCTACTTCTCCCTCTATGTATGTACATTTTTCTTCTCTTATATTCTATTTGCTATTATGAGAAATAGTAAATTCCAACTTTTATTTCTTCCTTTCTATAATAGCATATTCTTTTTACACTCCTACTCTCCTTTACCATTCCTCTCTTAAAATCCTCAGAACAGAACCAATCCCTGCCTCAGTTCTTCTGTTTTTCTTATATAACTCCCTGAATATCTTTTAAAATACTAGAGTTCTAAAGAGACGCTTATTTCTTCTCCCTTGGTATTAGCCCTACATCATTATATATAACCCCAGTTACTTTCAAATTTGTTCACAGACAGTTGTTGATTTTTTGTGTTTTCACTAGAGTTTTCTTTTCCATCAAAGGTCCTGTAGGATGGCTTGAGGTTATCTGCCCCGTAGGACCAGATTATTATGTTCAATTCTATAGGCCACAATTTAATAAAGACACTGATAAGCTGGAGGGCAACCAAGAAAGGGAAGAGTTTTAAGTCCTTATATGATAAGATCATCTAAAGGAACTTTGAATATATACCTTGAAGAAGAAAATATGAGGGGAACATGACATTAGCCTTGATATATTTGAAGGGCTATCATGCAGTTGCCAGTCAGATTGCACATGGAAAAGTTGGTGACTTCAAATCTCAAGAACATCAGAGTCAAAGTAGAAGACAAAGCTTTGGGAGGAACCTCCAAGGGCAGATCTGAGCCAGTAGGAACCCTGTTCATAGAGGATGGAGGCTATTATTCCATCTCTCCAAGGCTTAAGTTGAAAGATATAATTTGCACATTTGCTCTATGTCGTGTCTCAGGAAATAGGGAGATGGGTGATAAGGAAATATTTTCAGTGTTCTGGTTGGGGTCTCACATGCCCCAACAGTTGCTATTTTGCTATTTGACCCTTCCACTCTGGGTCATTGTAAATTGAGATTGTCAACAGTTCCTATAATACTTTTTCCTTTTCAACTCCATTTCTTGACTTCCCTGGAGTCCTATAAATTCTAGCTAAAATCCCATCTTTTTTTTTAATTGTATTTTATTTTTCCAAATATATGTAAAGTTAGTTTTCAACATTCATTTTTGGAAATATTGTGTTTCAAATTTTTCTACCCCTCTCCTTACCTCTCTCCTCCCCAAGAGAGCAAGCAATCTAATATAGATTAAATATGTGCAGTTCTTTTAAACATATTTCCTCTTTTTGTATCCTCTGTGCTTAGCACAGTCTGATATATGGTAAATGTTTAATAAATGTTTATTTATTGATTAATTGTTTAGTTGTGCCATATCTCTACAATTCATTACTACTCTGATAGTCCAAGAGTACCTTTCCTTTCTGCTGACATTCAGGGCCCCAAAAGGGTCAGACGGTATTTTTTTCCCAGATATATACTGTTAGGACCTCAATTTTTTCATTTTTCTCCCTCTCTCTCTTCTTGCTTTTTTCTTCCCTTTCTGGTATAGGTTTCAAGGAGACCGCCTTCCTATATGCAGTGTCCTCAGCAGCCCTCACCCACGCATTGGCCCGAGCCTGCAGTGCAGGCCGAATGGAACGCTGCACCTGTGATGACTCCCCTGACCTGGAGAACCGCCAAGCCTGGCAGTGGGGTGTGTGTGGGGACAACCTCAAATACAGCACCAAATTCCTCAGCAACTTCCTGGGGCCCAAGAAGGGAAGCAAGGACCTTCGTGCCCGGATGGATGCTCACAATACCAACATGGGCATCAAGGTGGGCATCCCCTCAGGGCAGTCTCAATCTCTCTTGGAGCACGGGATCAAGCATCTGGGTATCAAGACCTATTGTTGGGGCTCTTTCCCACCGGGATGTCTCAGGAGAAAACCTGAGGACTGGCTTAGGAACCAGCAATGAACTAAATTGCTTCACATCATAGCAATTAAGTAGTAGGCAGAAGGTAGAAGCAACTTTGGTATTATCTGGATAATGTATGTTTATGCATACCCTCACTATGACTTCCCCACTTCCCACTCAATACATAATTTTCAGTACAGGTTGTATGTCAGAAAAGACCCTGAGTTTGGAGACAGAAGAACAGGTTTTGAATTAAGACTCTACTACTTAGTGATGTTGAGTATGTCACTTTCCTTTTCTGGAACTCAATTTTTTCCTTTGTCAGATAAAAAGATGGTTTAAAAAAAAGCACTTATATAGCACTTTAAGGTCAGTTAGGTGGTGCAGTGGATAGAGTATCAAGCATGGAATCAGGAGGACCTGAGGAACTGAGACAGTTAACTAGCTGTGTGACCCAGGCAAGTCATTTAACCCTGATTGCCTCAGTTTCTTCGTCTATAAAATGAACTGAAGAAATAAATTAAAAAACCACTCCAGTAACTTTGCCAAAAAAACCACAATTAATCCTATTTGCTTCAGTCTCCTCATCTGTAAAATTAGCTGAAGAAATAAAAAACCCACTCCAGTAACTTTAAAAAAAAAACCAAAAAACAAAATCTTGTTTGTCTCAGTCTCCTCATCTGTAAAATTAACTGAAGAAAGAAATAAAAAAAACCACTCCATTAACTTTGTCAAACTCAATTAATCCTGTTTGCCTCAGTTTCCTTATCTATAAAATGAACTGGAGAAGGAAATGGCAAAGCACCCCAGTCTCTTTGCTGAGAAAACCCTAAACAAAGAGTCAGACATAACAACAGGAGCAAAAGCATTTTAAATTTGCAAACTTCTTTAGATATGTTATCACAACCATTCCGGCAGCTAGGTACATTTTCCCCATTTTACAGATGAGGAAGCTGAGTCAGTGACTTACCAAGATCACACAGCTTGTAAAATGTCTGAGGCAGGAATTGAACTGAAATCCTCCTGACTCCAAGTCTCTACTACTGAGCCACCTCACTGCCAAAAAACTGGCTGATCTTTAAGCTTTCATCTAGCTGGAAAGCTTTTGAGCAGAGGTAGGATTTAAGGCAGAAAAAGAAGGGATGGGGGTAGTTTGTTTCAGGTAAAATTTTAGTTGTGCTCCTTCTTTTATATGTTTGCACAGAATACTCTAGAAAGTCTCCCTCTTTTCCACTTACCCTTTATTAAATAAATTCAGGGGCAGCTAGGTGGTGCAGTGGTTAGAGTACCAGCCCTGAAGTCAGGAGGACCTGACTTCAAATCTGGTCTCAGACACTTCCTAGCTGTGTGACCCTGGGCAAGTCACTTAACCCCAATTGCCTCAACAAAAAGCAAAAAAAAATAAAAAATAAATTCAACAAGCATTTATTAAGCACTTATTTACACATTTTACCCTTCTCAGAGGCTATCCATTAAATGAGGAGACTAAGGTAGATGACCTCTACAATCCATTACAACTCTAAAGCTATCTGATGCTTAACTGCCTATGTGACCTTGAAGAGGTCATTTTACCCTTCTTAAAGGTTATTTATTAAATGAGGAGACTAAGCCAAATGACCTCTACAACCCATTGCAACTCTAAAGCTATAATTCTGTGAATGAAAAAAGTTTCTGTCTTCAAAGAACTTACATTCTCCTGAGGAAACATATAGGGTAAGTTGAGGAAGGAGATCCCCAACAAAGATCAGTGAAGGTTTCCTGTAGAAGGAGGCTCCTGAGCTGAGCCTTGAAAAAAGTTTCTCCTTTCTCTTTTCCTTCCCTTTCTCTTTACCTGTCTTTCCTCTATTTCGCTCCCTAGTTCTCTCTCTAGTCCATTCTCTGGTAATATGACCTCTTCAGAGAATGTTAGGGGGATATAAAGAGTGTCTTTGGATAGAGGAGGGAGTGGGACAGTGGGAGAAGGAAGACCCTGGCCCAAACCAACAGGAACTCTTCTCTCTTCCTTCCCACCCAGGCTGTGAGGAACGGTCTTAAGACTACATGCAAATGTCATGGTGTCTCCGGCTCCTGTGCTGTGAGGACCTGCTGGAAGCAACTCTCTCCATTCCAGGAGACGGGTCAGTTGCTAAAGCTACGCTATGACTCCGCGGTCAAGGTCTCCAGCACCACCAACGAAGCCCTGGGGCGCCTGGAGCTGTGGGCACCCCCGAGGGCCAGCCACCCAGCGAAGGGCATGGCCCCGAGGCCTGGCGATCTGGTGTACATCGATGACTCCCCTAGCTTCTGCCGGCCCAGCAAGTACTCTCCGGGCACAGCTGGGCGGGCTTGCTCCCGGGAAGCCAGCTGTGACAGCCTGTGCTGCGGTCGGGGCTACAACATCCAGAGCCGGCTCGTGGCCTTCTCCTGCCATTGCCATGTGCAATGGTGCTGCTATGTTGAGTGCCAGCAGTGTGTACAGGAGGAGCTGGCCTACACGTGTAAGCAATAGGTCAGGGTTCCCCATCCTGAGGAAGTCGGGTGGATCGGAGACATCCCCTGCTTCTTAGACGCTCCTCCTGGCCCGCTTCTGCTCTAGTCCCACTGACCGCCCACAAGCGCACTGTTAAGTGTGTGCACCTGGATGTATGCTTGCTCACTCTGACACCTTCCTTCTTCTTTCTACCTTGGCTGTAATCAATAATTCCTCCCTAACCTTCCTGCCTGAAATTTGTCAAGGAGGAATGAGAAGACATGGGACCTCCAGTTCGCCGTGTACGAGTGTCCATGATGCACCAAAGTATCCCATGAGGTTGGAAGTCTAGAGAAAAGGGGATAGACCAGGAGGATATTGAGGATATCCTCTTCAGTCTAGAATGAATGAGGTTTGGGAGCTTGAGTAGTCAGGAGGACTCCCCAAAGGGCTGAACTGAGAGAAATGAGTCAAATTCACAGAGAGGGGGAGATTTTAGCTATATTAAGTACAAGATGCAAAGATAGGTCTTAGTGTTCCACAAACACTGGGAATTCACAGAAGCGACAGTCACTTACAAATCCCTGGTCCTGGGGTCCTTCTAGGAAAAAAAAAAGCTCCATATAAAGGAAAAAAAATTCCTGACACCTAGAACTGTCCATAAGTGGCTACCTTAGAAGGTGAGTGCCCTGTAAATGACCACTTGCTAGTGATATTGTAGAGAATGTTCCTATTCGGGACTAGATGACCCCTAAAGTTCAGTCCAGCTATGAGAAAATGTCATCCTGGCATTTTCAGTCAGGAAATTTAGGCCAGTAAAGTCAGAAATTTTTAATTCTATTCTGAGAAAGGAAAGGAAGCAGTTGCTAATGGGAGGGAAAGGAGAGCTTGGTTGGGGTGAGTCAATAGCTTCTTCAAATATCATTAGCTGGGTTTGCAGTGATGATATACTGCTGGTACATGGTGCCCTTGCCCAGGATCCAGTTTGATCTTTTATAATAATACCCAAATGGTAGTAAAGAGAGAGACCTGGATAATAGGACTTGCCTTGAACAATTTTCAAACTGGAAATCACCTGTACAAAGAAATTCTAATTTTTTTAATAAGTTCAGTCCTATATACTTCCTCAGCCCCATTTCACAAAGACTCCAAAGAAGATAAATACCCCAGTGCCCACCCACCTGATGGCCATCATTAATGGTGGCACTTTGAGGTATGTGATGAGAAACTATGGGTCATTATTTTTTGTGAGATATTGTTTTCCGAAGTTATAGATTTAGACCTGGAGGTGACCTGAAATGTCATCTAGCCCAACTTCCTCATTTTAAAGATGAGAAAACTGAGTCCCAGAGAAAAGTAAGTGATTTTCTCTTAATCACAAAATGGCAAAGCTGAGATTTGAAATCCAGTTCCTCTAGACATCAAATCTAGAACTTTTCCTTCTCTGCCATGTTGTTGAAAGGTGAATACTAGCTTTCCCTCCCAAGTTTTCCCAATGAAGGTGGAATCCTATGGACTGTCTATAGGAAAGTAGAATGACATGAACAGATTCTTGTACTTGGGTCTTGTTTTCTCATGAATTCGCAGAGAGGAAGGGAAAGTAAACACTGGAGGCTTGCTGTGGAGAGGACTAGCTTCCAGCCCAGAGCTGAAGCAGGAAAAAGTGGTGAGCCCTCTCCTGAAAAATTAAATTAGTATGGGTTCTAGACTGCTTCAATTGAGGCAGCTGAGGCCAGTAAAATACAGTAATAACAATGGTCCAAATCTCAAATGCAAATGTTAATTGTATATTATGTGTGAAGGAAACAAGGAACTTATATTCAGTAGGAATATGCATGAGTGTGATGGGGCAAAGGTGACTGTGTAAGTATGTGATGTGGGGATATTGCATGTGTATGCATGTGCATGTGCACATGTATGTATGCACAGTCACCAAATCAATTAATCAATGAACATTTATTAAGCACTCACTATCCTCCAAGCACTGTGTTAAGTGCTGGAGAAACAAAAAGAGGCAAAAGACAGTCCCTGACATCAAATAGCTTACAATCTAGTGGTTTCACAGCTAATTCACAAGTTCTCCTTTTTATTCTCAAGATTTGTAACCTGATCAAATGTGTTAGTACATGAGTACTTTGGCTAAGCTGTGTACCCTGATGCCAGTTGCAAATATCCTTCATTTGCTAATAGCCACAGTCAAGACAAAAGCTCTTGTTTAGATTGAATGGTGTGAGAGGCAGTTATAGAGAAGAAAGGATCTTAGTTTTAGAGTTGAGGACTTGGTCTCAATCTATGCTCAACTTCTTGTTACCTGTGGGAGAGTATTCTAATCACTCCCCCTCTCTGGACTCAGTTTCCTCATATGTCATATAAATGAATTGGACTTAAGGATCTCTAAGATCTGTTCTAGTTCTGAAGTCTATGAATTACCTTTGATAATAGAAGTGTAGTCAGAAATATAGTTCTTGGTTTCCTTGGTTCCATCACTTCTTGGATGTTATTCATGTGTTAACAACTGAGAGAGATAGACATCATATACACATCCATCTTATGCTACTAAAATTAAGTCACCCATAAGCAAAGGAAAACTATTCATCCAGAATTAGGGTCTTGAAATGCTCGTATGGCTGAGTGTATGCTCACTTCTACCAGACCAGCTATAAAAGTGACCTTGGGAAGTACCTGGCCCTCTGAAAAGGAGGGCTAGGTAGACTTCTTACTCTCTTTCCTGTTTTTCACCCTCCTCCTGTGGCCATGGTTGAAACCAAGAAATTAATATAATACTCAAGGCAAGCAGAAGCATCAAAAGTATACTCGTTATCACCATGACAGGAAACACAAGAGCATCTGCTCTGGGGACCTATTCTGGAGAATCCAGGAGCTAAAGACTTGCCCTTTGTGACAACACTACATGGCTTGATTCGTGATTGTGTCTTTAGGAGTATAGAATGAAATAGTAAGCAGAACTAGCTTTGAAGGCAGCCAGAAACTACTCAATAAGATCTTCAAATATATGGATGGACACTATTGCTGGAAATCAACCAACCAAGTAATAACATGAGTTGAGAGGAAGAGGGGCTGAAGGGGAGATTTTCATGCTCTTTCTCCATCAGGAGAAAAATCTATACAAATTCAATGTGTACCTCTCACCCTCCTCCACTGTTGGCAAGTTTCCAGATCAGGGCTCTCTCTTGTTCCATCTAGCCCATCAAAAGCCCTCATCAGCCTTTCACCTGAAGTTTATGACTTGGATTCACCAAGTAGGGAGGATGTTGGGATGCCTGATGAGCATATCCCCAACCCACTCTCATCTTACTCCTTCTGAGTTACTACTATGATGATGGATGACCCCATTCCCAAGGGAAATTGGTGGGAAAGGCTGAGGAACAACCCTGAAGGACCAGTGACAAGACAGGTTGATATTCAAGTTGACTTGTAAGCAATGGGCAAGTGATGGCCGAGGGACAACCACCAAGACACATATACAACAGTTATTGGTGACACTCTCTTCCCCTTGTTAACATCTTTTCCTGCATTTTTCTCTGACTCAGACCTGACACACTGGAGCCCTCCCAACTAAGAGGATTGCTTTTCCCATTCTGGCGCTTTAAGAGAAAGTCAGACAGGGTATTTTTTTCTACCTCACATGTACAGCTTTTAGGGCAAAAGAAAATAATTTATATAGACAATAAATATAAGAAAATATTTATATTATTTATATCATTTCTATATTTCATGGGGGGAAATGTTGATGGGTATGTATGCATGTGTACATGCCTTAAGAGAACTTCCCTGTTTCTTGTTACCAAGCAAGAATATTATTGTAACTAAATTTTATATCACACATCTTTGTAAAACAAATGTCTACCTTGAGTATCTCTTGTGTGTGTTCTCTCTCAGAGATGAACTTCATTAATCCCCTCTGTTCACCTCTTTGGTAGCTGTGATTCTTTGTCCATTCCTTATCACACCTGTGTTCTTCAGTCTTTCAATCTCCATGTATGTCTTTCTTGATTATGACAATAATAATGATATTCCAGATTTGCATAGCACTTTTAAGTTGTTTTTTTTTCCAAATTTGATTATGGAGTTGCTGGTCTGTATTGAAAGGGGCGAACTTTTCATGCTAGAAACGTAACACACCTGTTGGATTCAATGATCTGAATTTCACTATCTCTCCCAGCCAAAAACCAAAAAAGTCTCTATAATAGACTGGTGGGTAGGGCTGTTGTTTATTTCAATACTTCAAGAACCTGTGATTTTTGACATTTTGGGGGCTCTGTCCACCCATGGAGATCACAATAATAAACACTCAGAAAGGATTTGAAAGTTACAGAATATTTAATATTAATCATCCTGTGGTCACCTGGCAATGAACATCTCTGAGCTTAGCCAAGCTGGTCTTAAGAAAACAGCTACCTTCTGGCAAGGGGTTCACACTCAAAACCTTTTAACTTTCTTTAAGCTGCCAGAGCTCACAGTCCACTGAAATGACTTTTGAGAATGCAGCATCACCTGCAGACCACAATAAGGTAGAGGCACTTTTAATGAAGGAAGATTGGTGTTTCTTTTCTAGAACTACTGAGGGGAAAAAGTTGCAGAATGGTAAAGTTAGAAGGGATTACCTAGTCCAAGAGCTCTCATCCTTGAGTCCAAGAGCTCTCATCCTTAAGTCCAAGAACTTGTCTTTAACAAAATATTTTTATATTTCAGTAGAATTGGTTTCTGTTCTAATTCTGTTCTAATGTTTTATTTTAAGCATTTAAAGACTTTATTGTGAGAAGTGATCCATAGGCTTTGCCAGACTGATACCAGAAAGGTTTATGGCATCAATATATATATATATATATATATATATATGTGTGTGTGTGTGTATATATATATATATATATATATAATGTCATAATATATCTCAATACACTTTTATAAAAACCGAGGCTGATAGCAATAAAATGACTTGGTCAAAGTTGTGTTACTTCCTAGGGACATAGAGACAAAAATGAAACATTCCCTGGCCTCAAGATGCTTACATTCTATGGGAGGAGACAAAATATGTATGTATGTGTGTATATTTGTTGTTCAATCATTTCAGTTGTATCCAACTCTTTGTGACCTCATTTGGGGTTTTCATGATAGCATACCAAAAAGTGGTTTGCTATTCTAATCTCCAGCTCACTTTACAGATGAGGAAACTGAGGTAAACATGGATATGTGACTTATCCAGGCACACATAGCTAGTAAGTATCTGAGACCAGATCTGAACCCAGGAATACGAATCTTCCTGACTCCAAGCCAGACAT
>JAJPUD010000216.1:259997-310171 GCA_023553655.1 Myrmecobius fasciatus | reverse complement strand
CATTATATATGTATATATAAATTCAAAATAAATATAAGATAATTTGGAAAGTAGAAAACAGCACCTCGGAGGATCGTGCTATTTGGGCTGAATTTTGAAGGAAACAAGGGATTCTAAGATATGTGGCTAAAAAGAATATATTCTAGACATAGGGGCCAAACAATGCAAAGTTTGGAGACGGAAGATAAAAGGTTATGTGTAAATAATAATCAGAAAGCCAGTTTGGCCACATTGTAGAAAGCCCTTATTTTTATAAACTTGAAGGGAGATGTGGTTGTGAGACATTGTGGTATAGAAAGGTTATTTGGGGTCATGGGATCATAGGTCTGAACCTGGAAAAGATTTGAGAGATTATTTGATCAAAATGCCACACTTCAGATATTAGGAAACTAGTTAAGAAAAGTGAAGTGACAGGTCCAAAATCATGCAGGTGGAAAGTAGCTAGGACATGAATATATTATGTTTACCTACATCTCCTACAACTCAGATCAAATGGTATCTTGGTCTTTACATTTCCAGTATTCTTTCGACCATATCACATCAGCATTTTCCAAGTTCTTATAGTCTTGCCCTTGATCAGGGATGGGTTTGTTTCTGGGAAGAAGGAAGCCATTGCAACAGCTTTAAGGGAGTCATCAGATATAGCTGATTCCCATTCAGAACAGAGTATGGAATCATGGGAAATAATGATAGACAGGAGAGTACAAATGGGGGAACTGAGCAATTAGAATATTTGTTGCCAACCAAGGGCAAGTTGGGAGGACAATATGGTGAACATCTTCTTCCTTCTTTCCACCAGGAAGAAACTGGGCTTTTTTACTTACTAATTAAACCCTTCACTTGCTGTTTTTCCATTGCTTCTACCCAACTGCTTCAGCAGTCATTGAAAATTTCCATTTCCCCATTTCATTTTATGTTTATGCCATTTAATAGGTTTTCATTTTAAAATAGAAAACAAAAACCCACTGATTAGCAAAATCAGCTATTTGCACTGGGGCCCTGTTCTTTTAAAGGTGGCAGCTGGTTTCCCCTCACTTTAACCTGGGAGTAGTTCTAATGTAAGGAAGTGAATCCAATATTTTTATAACTGAGGATTACATGAGTCCCAAATTGAATCAGAGGCTGACTTTCTTTTCCTGGAAGACTGAGGACTAGCTGAATTGTGCAGCTGATGAGCAAATTTTGCTTAGGATAATCTGGTCCAAAGTGGGAGGGATGAGGACTTCATACAGTTGCCATTGGTCTAAGATCCAGGATTCAATACTTCAGCCTCTACCTCTAGCCAAGTTGTCAGTGCCTGGAACCAGAGGACCCCTGGCCTTGCTCAGGAGTTCCCTCTGGTGGTTAGATATAAACGCTCAGCTAGTATTTAATATTTTTATTTCATGCTATATAGTATCAATTGAAGTCACTGGACTCTCTCATTCTGCAAAATTTCTTTTTTCTTTTTTTAAAATTGGTTCAATATTACCTGATTGTTCTTCACCTTGCTTTTCATTTTCAAAGTGCTCAATTTCTAAAACTTGTGTTTATTCACAGTCTTTTTTTTCCTAGTCCTGATTTTTTTTTTTACAATAAAAGACATAATTAAGTTTTAATTATTTTTTGCTCTGGTATTATTAGTCTCTCCAACTGGTAAACTCTTTTCTCAGGATCAATCTTCCACAAACATAAAATGATAATAAATTCAAAGAATCTATTTCAATCCTATTGATGATTGCCTTAAATATCTATTGACATGGTATGCATGTGCAATTGAATGTGATTTATTGGGTGTTGCAGTTTAGTTAATATATTAATTGTTGATAGAGGAATGCAACTGCTGTAACTGTTACATTGCCTCGGATTTACATACTTGATAAATGTTTACTGAATGTTGTTTGCTTACAGCATTGCTTCATTGGGTTTTGGTGATATGTTACTGCATACCTAATGTTAACCTAGCACTACTGGTTTTCCAAATACTACAATAGTAGAACAATTTCTTTTTCTAAAAAATGAGGACTGACTTAATTGAAATGTAATATAGCATTATAGGCATGAATAACCATACTGAGTGGATACAGAAAGTGAAAATAAGCACATTATAAGAGCATTGCAAAAAAAAAATGTGAGAGTTAAGAGAATGCAAGGTAATATATAGTAGGTTGGACCTGCAGACAACACTCAAAAAGTACTCTGAATTCCTAGATTCATATAATCATTAAAAATTAACCAATATCATGATAATGGGAAATCACATCTGAGAATTAATCTTTAGAGCCTTACTCTTCTTATGGATGAGCAGTTGGTCAGGAGAACAAAGGTCTTAATGAACAAGAGGCCTTGAATGCAGAGAGATAGGAGTATTGAAGTGGGAAAAGTAAATCTCATTGATAGCTAGATCCCAGATGGCAGAGAGAGAAACCTCAGCTGTGGACAGATATCTTTATTCAGAGAGATATAGGCTCAAATTAGGAATTTTCTCAAAACAGGATACATGTCTGCCTGAAAAATAATCAGTAGAGGTTTGATTGACTATGCATCAGAATTTACTAAAGGGTTCTTAAGCTGGATAAAATGTGGCATTTGATTAGTGTCAGAGGATCCAATTTGTATAATCTCTAAAAGCAGAAAACCTTGAAATTGCTTATCATAAGTGCTTTCAAGAGAGAGATTTGCTACTTCCTAGTCATCTTCATCCTATGCTGTTAAACTATGCTTGGCTGCAGCCTCCAACTTGGCTCTTTCTTTCTGCCCTGGACCCCTGAGCTTTTGACTGGTGAGCATTCACCATAGCTAGCTTGACCCACTGTTATTATTGTTTCAGAATTATATTCATATTATGCCATCACAAACCACCACCCATCAACCCTGCATACACAAACATGTAGGCATATTTCCACATGTTGTTATGACTTCCCCCATATGTCTTTTCTTCTCTTGTTAGAGTATAATTTCCATAAGAATAGGGAATGTCTTAGGTTTTTTTTATTTGTCTTTATAGCCTCAGCCTCTACATAGTCCTTAGTTTAATAAAAGCTTGTTCATTCAATCACTGATTTATTCATTCATTTATTCATAGAGTAGTTCCATGACCTGGTCTAGCTGCTGAGATGACATTTGTTAAATTCACTATGACCATTTAGCAGGGAGGGGAATTATCCTCCAAATCTGGGGTGTGGGTGGGTAGCCTTCTATTGAGATTGATAGAACAAGGAATAAGTGAGAATAGGCACAGTAAAGATTCCCCTAATTGCCCAAGAGCTACAAGTATGACCTGGTTTAAGAGCACAGCTAAGAATTTTGTATTGAAGGATAAGTTGCTAAGTCAGCAACTTATAGGTAATTTTTTTTTTAAGTAGAAGCATTTGGACAGTGGGTAGCGAGTAAGAAAGTAGATGGCAAAGCTCTGATGGTTTCAGATCTATCGATCATCACTGTGAACACTGATTGGAAGAAGCCTGGGGAAATACTCTCAGGATGCTAAGTGGCAAGCTAGAACCCAGTATCTTACACACTTTGACCATCTATGTAGCCTGTGTGGAAGCCTATGGGAGAAGAAAGACAAGGGTTAGCAGTGAACATCATAAAAGTGCTAGCTCTTAAAATTCAGAAGTGGATCCTGAGAAATTGGACTCTTGTGACTAGTACCAGAAAAAAAATCTTTAATTTCTTAATTCTTTTTTAAGATTTTCCAAATTCTCTTCTTCCTCTCCCCTTGGCAAAGCAAGCAATTTGATATAGATTATACATGTAAAGTCATATAAAACATATTTCCATATTAGGCATGTTGCAAAAGAAAATAAAAAAGAAAGCAAAAAAAAACTATCCTTCAATCTGCAATTAGACTCTATCACTTCTTTCTCTGGAGGTGGATTTTATTTTATCATAAATAGGAAGTGATCTCTGAACTAAGCCTTAAAAGAAACTGGTCATAGAGATCAGCCTGTACAAAGGCTTTGAATTGGGAAATGTAATATCAAATATAGGGCATAGCTAAGAGGACACTTCTCTGTGCATTTTGGGTTCCATTAGTGGAATACAAAGTCCCTGGGAATAGTCTACTTTATCTTTGTCTTGTGTAATGCTTAAAGGTGGGCTTCCTAGTTTACTTTTTTTGTATTGTATTCTCTGAGTTTAGTCGGAGTCTACTGATTGGTGCCTCAAATCACAGGATTCCAGCCACTTCATAGATTAAGATTGTATGGATGGATGCTTCAGTTGCTAAAAGATATACAATTTCATCAATGAATATGTTCCTTCTACTGATCTGAATTGTTCTTTTGCAGAGTTTATGATTTAATGAGTTATCTGTAGCTGAAAAATAATGTTTCACTTTCTGGCCACTTCTACCTCTACAAGAAAGCTTCTCTGTTCTTACACAAGAGATACCAGTCCTTCTAAACATCCCACACATTCCAAGCCCTTTACAGGGCTGTTCATTCACCTTTGATATCCAACCAGTCACCCAACTCTCACCTGTGATTCCAAGAAGCTGGAACATGTCACATATCAGGAAAACCATCTCAGCAGATGAGTTAAATCAGGTTGAAGGTAACAGGTCTCAAACTCATCAATTAGTGAGGGAGACATCTATCACAAGTATGTGAAGTTTAGAATAAGCAGATGAGAAAAATTTGTTGTGATGGCTATGAAGGTGACTGAGGCAGGTACTATGGAGCACTTGGAGCTTGATCAAACATTGAAGACACTAAGGTCATCCACGGCATCCTAGGTCATTGCCAATCATCTTAACTTTCATTCTGCCATTGTGTACTTCCATGACTGCAAGAAAAAGTGAGACTATTGACTTTGCCTCACTTAAATCCAATTCACCCTCAGTGAAGACATTACCCTGTGATGTCTTTGGTCCTCTTTGAAAACAAAGGATGAACAACAACACTTGAAGAGTAGAAAGATCAATTGAAGCAGAAACCCAGCCAGAAGACAGAAATAATTTCACTGTGTGATGTGGAATGTACTCACGATTAACTCACAGAATCTCCTTCCATTCCAGGAACAGTCTAGGAAGATTAATTTATCTGTGATGGAAGATAAGTGATCTGTTGGTCAATTGCATTATCATGATGTTCAGCAGCCTACAGCAGTTAGGAAAGCTCTAGGTTAGGAAAGGAGAGGGAAAAGATATGGCTGTGAAGAGATTACATACTTTGAATAAAAGGATTCAAGTGGACTAATATAGTCTGCCAGGGATTCAAGAGTTAAGAAGCCCTTGGTCTGGGGTGTTGGATTTGAGCTATCAGATTTTTAAGGCGAGAAAAGACAAAGGGAGGATGGTTTTCATTTGCAGAAATAATTGTATGCTGGTGACCAGGATAAGGAAGGAAATTAGCCTGGTTCACAAGCACCCCCTAGTGTTTAGAGTACTATGCAATCCAGATTCCTTTTTTAGCTCTGATCCTAAAATATCATCTTTGTGGGGGTTCTCCCAGGGATCACTGCATAAATCTTTAGGATTTATCTACTGACCTTTAAGCTAATGTGTATTACCCAGCTGAGAACACTCTGGGGAAAGGGAGAGGGTGAGAAAGGAAATAACAACCTTTCCTCTTCATATTTCCCTTAGGGGTAGGAGTAGAGATAATGAAATTATTTCCAGCCAGTAAAAATGTCTTCTCCTGAGCTGTTGGCTTTGCACATGGAAAGGTCTTTAGGATGAATGACAATGCAGTTCCAAGCTCTCTGCTCTTTCTTTGAGTGTTTGGTTCTGTCCAATAGAATGGTTGGGCTAAGTAGAATTTTTCAGCTGGGTGGGCATAGTGGATAGAGTGCCGGCCTGGAATCAAGAAGATCCAAATTCAAATCCAGCCTCAAACATGTATTAAATATGGCCCTACACAAGTCACCTAGTCTGTCTCAGTTTCCTCATCTGTCAAATGATCTAGAGAAAGAAATGGCAAACAATTTTAGTATCTCTGCCAAGAAAACCCTTGAAAAGGGTCATGAAGATTTGAACAAGACTAAAACAATTAAACAACAGCAAAAAAAATACTAAAGAGCAAATCATATGTAGACTGGAGGATTTAAAATGGGGATGATCCTTAGAGATGTTCTAGTTCAATGATGTCAAGCTCAAGTAAAAAAAAAATCCCTGTAAACTGCATATTGATTTAGAAAACCACAAATTGACATTATCTGTGTTATATTCTGATTTACTTTGTTAAAAAAAATTTTTTTTCACTCTTCTAAATCTTTGTGACCCTGTTTGGGGCCTTCTTGGCAGAGATACTGGAGTGGTTTGCCATTTACTTCTCCAATTCATTTTACAGATGAGGAAACTGAGGTAAACAGGGTTAAATGACTTGCCTAAGGTCATACAGCAAGTAAATGTTTGGTTTGAAGTTAAGAAGATGAGTCTATCTGACTTCAAGCCTGTCACTCTATCCACTGCAATAACTAAAAATGTTTTGTTAAACAATTCCCAATCGTATTTTAATCAGTTCAGGCCTGTCTTGGGAGGCTGTAGACTCTGGGCAGCCTGCAAGCCATAAATTTGACATTTCTGATTGGTTCAATTCCCCCATTTTTCCAAGTCAGAAAACTAAGCAATTATACAATTTGTTTTAAGTTACACATGGAGTAAGTAACAGAATCAGAATTTGAACATAGTTCCTCTCCCCACAAATCCAGAGTCCTTTTCACTATACCACTACTTAATTTTGTATTTCTAAAGTTTTACCAAGAAAGGTACCCCTGTATCTTCTTCTTTTCTCCTTTGGGGTAAAAATGATAATAATAACCAATATATAATGAGCATTTAAAGTTTTCAAAACACTTCATATACATTATCTCATTCTATTTCTGCAACAATTTTATGAAGCAAATGCTATTACCCCCATTTTACAGATTGGAAAATGGCCTGAGAGGTTAATTGATTTATCTAGGATCACACAGTAGTAGTATCCAAAGTAGAATTTGAATCTAATTCTTTTCTAATTCCAAGAATGCTCTCACACCATCATTAGATTGAAATCTAAAACTCCAAGTGATTTTTCTTGATTCTGTATTAAAAAATCTCTTAGGACAATTTTCTCATAACTAGGAGAATTCTAATTAGCAATATGACATCTTGTGATTTCTTCTTAGCCCTTTACAACCTTTTCCCCAGGTCACCTTGGATGCTGCTGTGAAAGAATCATAATGGAAGTTAGAGCAACCCCAGTTTGAGAAAAGTACTTTCTACTGGTCTTCAGTTCAGTTCAGATCCTGCTGCCTTGCACCATCAGGCTTAGAGACGCAAACTATTGTGCCAACAACACAGGTCATGGCAAGTCCAACACAGTTACACTCGGAGAAACTAAAGTCTCTGGTTCATACCTATCAGTCTACTGTCCAACTATTACCTTTCTTCCCAAAGTTCCCTTCTATTTCTGGATGACAGCTCATGAAATATAAATGATAAACTCCTGGCCAGGGATAGAGCACACCTAAAAAGAACTGGCAAATAACTTGTTTTTTTGAAGCCTTACAAATCAAAAGAATTTTATGTAGAAAAGGAAGAGGAAGAAAATTGCTTATTTATATTTAGTTAAATGTTGTATATAGCTACCATTTAGGAAGAATAGCTGCAGAGAACCTGGAAAACCGCAATAAAACTTATGACTTTTGTTATTTATGCACAAAGGCAAGGATTATAGGTAGGAAAGAAGATAGAGATTGAAATTTAAGGAGGCTAATTTCACCACGTAGGTATCATTGAGACTTTGTGGGATAAGAACCATGACTGGAATATAGTCTGGGAATATATACCTTGGATAACATATTAAGAAAATCTGTAATTATGTCCTAAGAATAATAAAGTTGTATGTGCCCTTTAACCAACAATGCCACTATTATTATTCTTAGTGCTTCTCCACTGAATGCATCCCATGTCTGGAATAAACTGAATCCTCACCTCCATCTTTTAGAATCTTTGGCTTCCTTGAAATCCAACTCAAGTACCACTTTATAAATGAAACTATTCCAGAATACTCCTTCAGTGGCTAACCCTTTCTAATGCTGATGCCTTTCCCCTCCTACATTACATTGCATGTATTTTGACTGTTTTTAACATATACATATATATTTTTATATGTGTACATATTATTATCCTTATACAATAAATTAAGAACAGGAATTGCTTCATTTTTGTCTTTGTATCCTGAGAAACTGTCCCAGTGATGTATGTATTGATTAACTAACTGATTGATAGAGGAACCAACAATTGGAACTTCTATCATGGCCCTGATTCTCAATAAGGAAGAATTGATTCCTGAATGGAAATGATAGTGCATTAGGATATGGGGAAGATAGAAAGGAGATGGAAATAACCACTTCATCTTAGAGTTTGTGATAGAAGAGAGAAACTATGAACATAGTTTGATATGCCCCCTAAACTTCACGATAATTTATTTTCATATGTTCAGGGAAAGATTTAGTAGGATTCCATGGACTAGAATTTTATAGGAATAGTCACCCCAGGAGAAATGAAAGGCTTTCAAAATGAAATACTGAAAATATAAGAAAAAGTAGGTGCAAGCTAAGGAAAAAGAGGGAGTTGTTTAAAGAGACCAATGTAGATGAACAGGAAACATTTACCAAGATGGGATAAACCCATGATGAATCTAGGGCCAATAATGAAGGATGAATGTGAAACTATGGGATGGTCTTGTATAGTGTCAGAAGTCATAAAGCTCAGAATATGTTGAGACTAAAAAAGAAATTTTTAAAAAATAATAGTCTTTTATTTTCAAAATATACTTGCAAAGATAGTTTTCAACATTCACCCTTGCAAAACCTTGTATTCCAATTTTTTCTCCTTCCTTTTCCCTTCCCCTTCCCCTAGACAGCAAATAATCCAATATTTATTAAAAATGTACAATTCTTTTATACATATTTCCACATTTATCATGGTGCACAAGAAAAATCAGATCAAAAAAGAAAAAAAAAATGACAAAGAAAATAAAAAGTAAGCAAACAACAAAAAAAGTGAAAATAGTATGTTGTGATCCACATTCAGCCCCGACAATCCTCTTTCTGAATGCAGATGGCTCTCCCCATCACAAGTCTATTGGAATTGGCCTTAATCACCTCATTGTTGAAAAGAAGCACATCCATCAGAATTGATTATCATATAATCTTGTTGTTGCTTTGTTCGATGTTCTTTTGATTCTACTCATTTCACTTAGCATTAATTCATGTAAGTCTCTCCAGGCCTTTCTGAAATCATCCTGCTGATTGTTTCTTATAGAATAATAATATTCCATAATATTCATATACCATAATTTATTCAGCATTCCCTAACTGATGGGCATCCACTCAGTTTCCAGTTCCTTGCCACTACAAAAAGGCTGCTACAAACATTTTAGCACAAATAGGTCTAGAAAAATTCTTTAAAAATGGATGACAAAAGTGGTTTTTAAAAATTTCACTGGGGAAAAGAGGAGGATCAAAGAAGAGATTAGAATATCATAATGAATGATATAGAGAAGCCAACTTTTGTATTGTTTTTGTTTTCTCTGCCAAGGAGAATGATTTTTGGACTGCAAAGAACTGAACACAAGTATCTGACAGGAATTTGATTTTCAAGATAAGTAAGGAGTTGGTAATAGAAAACCTTGATAAACTTTATTAATTCATTACCAGATGAATTACCTCTCAGGAGAAACAAAAAACCTGATAGATGTGAGAGTTACAGTTAAAAAATTTCCAAAACTGTGCAAAATAAGAAAGTGATCTCAAGATCAGAGAAGGGACAATGTTCCTGTTTTGAAAAATGGAAAAGAGGAGAGGCATAAACTTTAGGACAGTGAGCCTAACTTGGATTTCTGACACAATTCTAGGACATACTATTAAATGGATGGTTTATGAACATCTAGAAAAAGGAAGCTGAAATCCCAAACAGACAAAAAAACTTCATTTAATGGGTCACACCAGATTATCCTCATTTCCTTTTTGGACAGGCTTAACAGACTTGAAGATCAAGGGAATGAAGTAGAAATAGTTTGCCTAAATGCTAACAAAATATTTGACTAAATTTCAAATTCTAGTCATTTAAACATAATGGAGAGATTTACCTAGGTTATGGGGAACTGTCATGCATGTTGTGGAAAATATGTTGAATTTATGAAGTGAGAATAATTTTTGTATGTTTAAACAAAATATGACATGTGAATAAAATGAAATGCTATTGGGTTACAAGAAATATTAAAAGGGATGAAACCTGGGGAGACTTGTATAAAATGATGCAATATGAAGTGAACAGAACCCAGAGAATTGTTTATAAAATGACTTAATGTAGCAAAGAAAAACAATTTTGAAAGGTTTAAGAAATCATTGATAAATACAATGATTAACTATGATTTCAGAATACTGATGATGAAGAATGTTGCCTTCCTCATGATTAAGAATGATGGGCTTAGGATGTAGAACAAGATGTATATTTTGGGGAATAGATGGGGAATAGATATTTTGGGGATTGTTTTGCTTGACTATACATATATGTTACAAGACTTATTTTCCCTCTTTTTTCTAATGGAGAAAGGAGGTAAGCACAAAAGAAAGCATGCTTGTTAATTTTAAAAATTGAGAAATTTAAATAATTAAAATATATATATACATATATATGTATGTTTGTTAACTTGAATCTCAACTGGCTAAAATATTAGACTGAATACATTAAAGATAAAACCTAGTAGAAACAGTCCTATCCTTGAAATGCAATAAATAAGCTTTACAAATACAAAATCTTAGATTATCATTTATCTGAAAAACAAGTGGATGGAAGGAAGAGGATGACTACCTCTTAGGAATTTCATAGCAAAGATTCTTGTTCAGAATCTCTGACTGAGATACCCTCCAACTCAAAGATTCCATGATTATTACCATCCCAATCATATGCTGTGAGCCAAAAAATTCAAATCAGCAAAAAAATAATCATAGAGGCAAAGTTCTGAGAATGATCAATGAATTGCTTAGGAAGAGCAGTGGTCCTTAAGTAATTGGTTCCAAGACCTTTCTTATGGTCAAGGACCTTGATGTTATGAAACTGAGGCAAGTAGACCTTGGAGAGTTCCTGGGAAGTCTCTTAGTCTTTGGGAGGTTGCTTCAGGAGTGTGAAACTCCTATCTTTGGTTAATTGTCAGAAGTAGAAGAGCTCCCATGATTAGCTAACCACAACTACTTCATCATCAGGTTTTTCACAGGTCATCAGTCACAGTCAGGCTATCTACCTGTGTATTTTGGCAGCAGGGGCTTTGCAAAGGTCATAAGATCTTGTCAATAACATCTCAGAGCATTCCACAAATCACAAGAACTTGTCAGCAAGATCTTGAATCATCTGCAGGCTATCGGGTCATCTCAGCAGGATTTTGTTCAACAACATTCTGGGGTTCAACAAAACTGTAATGGAAGCCCTTAGGAAGGTATGGTTTTCAAGCAATGATCACCTGGGAATGAGTGGGGATAATGCTAAATTCCTATCACAAGATAATTAAATTCTTATAACAAATCACAAGTAATATGATCATTAGTACATGGTGAGTTAATTAATCATAACTCTCATCCTTACAGCATTAACCAACCCAAATTTAATTCTACTTTCTTAACTTACCAGTTCAATTACTGATACTCATTAACTCACAATGAGTTAAGTAAATATTGATTAAACTGAATAGTGTTATCAAAATTATCTTTACAATGCTCCCTGGGAGTGTTGAGATAAATGTTTGAGATGGAAGAAAGAGCAACTAAACTTGGAGTACGAGCCCAAATTTCCAACCCTGAAAAATCCTAAATTGCCAATCCCATTGATTCTACTTGGGGGCCATCCTCAACTCTTCACCAGTTCTCATGTCTTTCATGTCCAATTAATTGGCAATTCCAGTTATCCCTATAATACCTTTTGTTTGTGCCCCTTTCTCTACTCTGCTGCTGCCTACTACCATGGTGAGTGTAATATAGGAAGGCCAAAGTCACCCCCTGATTCCAGGGCCATTGCCAGTCATCTTGACTCAAATGACTCTGAAGGAGAGAGTGAGTCTGATGATTATGCACAGCTCTCCCCACTCATATCCAATTCATTTGCAAATCAAGACATCATCCTCATGACATCATTGGTCCTCTATCTTGGTGCAGGTCCTCATCAACTATTACCTGGATTGTTGCATTTGCCTCCTGAAAGGTCTCCTTGTCTCAGGTCTCTCTTCTCCAGTCCTTCCCTCATTCAGCTGTCAAATTGATCTTCCTAAAGTTCAGATCTAATCATGCTACTTCACTGCTCAGTAAACTCCTGTTGTTTCCTATTATCTTCAGAATCAAATATGAAATTTTGTTTGGTTTTAAAAATCCTTCAGAACTTGACTCCTTCATACCTTTCCAGTTTTCTTACACTTAATCTCTGATCTCTGTCATCCAGTGATACCAGTTTCCTCATCATACCTCAGATAGGACACTCCACCTCCTGACTCCAGACACATTTTTAATAATTTACTCACATGCCTAGAATTCTCTTCTTTTGCATTTCCTGGCTCCCTTAACTTCCTTCAATGAGATGTCAACTAAAATCTCAATTTCTTGGAATAAAGGGCTTAGCCTAGATGACTTTTGAGATCTCTTTCAACTCTAAATCTATGATTCTATCATTATGGAAGATACTTTTAATTCAGGATATGCTTGTAAATGTTTAATAACCAGCTCTCAAAAGAAAAAGTCATTATGAATACATGTTAAAATTTTTTATAATAGCTTTTTTCCCAAAATGCTTGCAAAGGTAGTTTTCAACATTCACCTTTGCAAAACCTTGTCTTGCAAATTTTTCTCCCTCTCTCCCCTCTTTCTCTAGATAGCAATCTACTATAAGTTAAACATGCACAATTCTTCTAAATGTATTTCCATATTTGTCATACTGTGCAAGAAAACTGAGATCAAAAAGGGAAGAAAACACAAGAGAAAAAAACAAACCATTGAAATTGCCTTGAATCACCTCATTGTTGAAAAAAGTCAAGTCCATCACAGTTGCTCATCACATAATCTTGTCATTGCTATGTACGATGCTCTCTTGGTTCTAGTCACCTCGCTTTGCATCAATTCATCTAAGTCTTTCCAGGCCTTTCTGAAATCAACCTGCTCATCATTTCTTATAGAACAATAATATCCCATTACATTTATACATCATAATTTATTCAGCTATTCTCGAAGTGATGCAACCATTCAATTTCCAGTTCCTTTTCACTACAAAAAGAGCTGCTTCAAACATTTTTGCATATGTGAGTTCTTTCCCCTTTTTGTGATCTCTTTGGGATACAGATCCAGTAGAGACACTGCTAGATCAAAGAGTATGCAGAGTTTGATACCTTTTGGGCATAGTTCCAAATTGCTCTCCTGAATGGTTGGATCATTTCACAACTCCACCAACAATGTGTTAGGGTCCCAGTTTTCCCACATCTCCTCCAACATTTATCATTATTTTTCCTATTATTTTAGCCCATCTGAGAGGTATGAAGTGGTACCTCAGAGTACTCTTAATTTGCATTTCTTTAATAAATAGTTATTACTCATTTTTTAAAAAAAAATTTGAGTTCCAAATTTTCTACCTCCCTGCTTTCCCTCTCCCCTTCCTGAGATAAGTAATTTGCTCATATCTACTTCTGCATCAATATATTATAATGTATTGTTCAAGTTTAAGTTTATGGAGAAAATCTGATCTTACACAACTCTAATTGGGAAAAAGAATATTTTGATAAGTAAACAATACTTAATAATAAATAAACAAAAGTATTATGAAAATACTTTTGACCTTATAGATGTTCTAAATGGGGCTTGGGAACCCCCTAGGGATCCTTAGACCACACTTTGAAAACCATTATTCTAACAAAAGACTTCTATCAAGTGCTATCCTTCCCAATTTCCCTAAGATTGATGCCATACATGCCTTAGCTGATGAAAAAAAATGCTGTGCTGAGTCAAAGACCAGCTGATGTAGACTAAGGAAGACAAAAATACTGCTCCCCATTGTCTCCCGAACTAAGACTTCATGGCTTCAGTCACAAGAGTGTACATCAAGGGAGTGGGATACAATATAATGAATATAACTCACTCAGGATGAGATTTGATACTATAATTTAGTACTATTTTAACAATAGTATGCCCAAGCTTTGAACTATCCCTATCAAGGCATCCAATGTTTTAGGAGTAGAGAAAGTGGACACCCTAATATGTTGGTGCTACTATAAAGATCCTATAATCTCTGACATCCAGAACACCTTAATTTCTATTTTAAAATTTTTGTAAAAATATTCATTTGAGAAATTTGTGTTTAGTTTCCTTTTCTGTGTATCGTAGAAGGAATTTGGTAGGATTCCTTTATCTGTTTTTTCAAATAGTTTATTTATATGATGTTGGAATTAATTCTTCTTTAAGTGGTTGGTAGAATTCACTTGTAAATCCAAAAGCAGAACCCTTTAACTTCTGATGCAGATTGACTGGAGATAACATGAAAAGGCTCAGAATATGTTGAGCTATCATTGACCCTGTGAAGCAAAGTTATCATCAACTCCTCTGTATTCTCCATTCCCAAGATCTCAAGCCATTTATAGTACAGCCTGAGACATAAGACTTTATCATATACAGACCACCCAGATTTATTAGGCTCCTAGAGCCAAGCACCCTGCTCTGACAGAAAGATGCTTTTTTGTTCTCACATTTTATTATATCTGTATTTTCTTGGTGTTTATCCAGTAATATATTATCTATATGTGGAACCATCAGTTATAGCAAAGAGAGAAGTTTTGATTGCTGTGGGTAAGTTCATTTACCTTGGCAATATACTTTACAAGAATGTCCATATTGATAATGAGATTGACATATGCATTGCCAGAGCTAGCTCAATATTTGGGAAGCTCTGAAGGAAAGCTAAGAGAGGAGATGTATTAGACTGACTACTAAACTGAAAGTCTATTGAGCCATTATGCTGACCTCATTGTTGTATGCCTGTGAAAACTGGAAAGTATAGCAGTGCCATACCAGGAAACTTAATCACTTCTATTTGAAATGTCTTAGGAAAATTCTGAAGATCACCTGGCTGGATAAGATACGAGTAACTCTGTTGGAGACACTGGCACAGGGCTGCCCACCATAGTGTGCCCTCATCAGAGAAAGTGCTGTCTCTATGAGCAAAGCAGAATTGAATTAGCTCAGAAGAAATGCAAGATGCACAAAGTTTGAAAATGTTCATATGAACTATTTGTGCCTGATCTATGGCAGAGCATTCGCAATCTGTATTGGTCTGATTAGTCACAGTTGGATACACACTGTAACTATAACATTCTAAGATTACTCAGAAACTACAGTATGAAAGGTCAGCTTGAAGAACAAGATCAATCCAGAGATTCCAGTTCCCCTTATTTTTTGTTACCTATAAGCATCCTCAGAGTGGGAGGAAGCTTGATTGTTAGAGCTGTTGGCAGTTAGGTGGTACAGTAGATAGAGCACAAATTCTGGAATCAGGAGGATCTGAGTTCAAATTATATCTCAGACACTTACTAGTTGTGTGACTCTGGGCAAGTCACTTCTCCCTATTTGCCTCAGTTTCCTCATTTGTAAAATGAGCTGAAGAAGAAAATGGCAAACCACTTCAGTATTTCTGCTGAGAAAACCCCAAATGGGGTTACAAAGGATCAGACAAAACTGAAATGCCTTAACAACAACGTATTCTTTGGGATCTTCTATCTTCAAGTCGGTATCCACAAGGGTTGCTATTATTATAGTTCATCCTTTATTTTTGAAAAGGTTCAATGACATCATAGGGTGAAATCTTGACTAGAGAATGAACTGGATTTAAGTGAAGCAACAACATCCTGCTTTTCTATATGGAGGTGATTCAGAGGATAGAGCAATGAACCTGGAACCAGGAACACCCGAGTTCAGATCTTATTTCCAACACTGTCTGGTTTGGACCAAGTCATGAGATTTTCCTCATTTCTCAAATGGGAATAATAAAGAGCATCTATTTCACTGGTGAGAGTCGAATGAGAATACATGTAAAGTGCTTTGCAAACTTGGAAATACTATATAAAAAGCTCATACTTACCTTGCTACCTTGCAAGGTCGGAAACACTTCTCCAGAGGTTTTTCTCTCTTGCTTCCTCCCCTCTTCTCCATGTTTCCCAACATACAAATGCACACACACACACACACACACACACACACACACACACACACACACACACACTCTAAGCTGATGGTCATGAATACATTCTTTTAGAGATGTCAGACCCATTAGTGTGTTTATACTGCTGATGTCCCTAGGGACCTGAGGGCCAGGACCTCCCAATGGAAACTGGACAGGTGAGGAAGGGAAGGGACTGGTCAAAGATATAAACATGACAGGGCCACCAAATTCCTATCCCTCTGCCTGAACAAGTCCAGGGCGGGTGGTGGAGCTGGGTAGGCGATCTCTGATGACTGAGGACCTGCTCCACTCTTCCAAAGCTCCCTCACAGCAACAGACAATCTCTAATCTTTTTTACTTGTCTTCATCAAACCAGGGCTCCAACCCCAGGGGTCACTTGACACCCACACATTTTAATTCAGAACCTGATTTCTTCTTTTCGGCAACATGTCATTTTTGAAATTGCTTTCTCTCCCCAGAGGCACGGAATGTCAGAATGAGCACAGGTGTGGTGAATACTCTCTGCCCCCCTCCTCCTCCCCAGCTCCCTGATCCCCACCCCCATAACCACTAGCAAGTTCAGAGAAAGGATTAGGAGATGACTTGGGGGAGGGTGGTACCCATTAGAGTCTTGAGCTGCCAACTTTGCTTCTCATGTTTCCCTGGAGTGGTTGGGGTGGGGAAAGGAGGAGGGAGGGAAACTGGAAATAGTCTAGAAGCGTCTGCCCCATTAGGGGTCCAAAACTGGGGTAATTCCAGCTGGACAGACTATGGCATGGAAGACTGAGCCAGGGAATGAACCCCTGAATTAAGAAGGAAGTTGGGGATTAGGACCCAACTTCACAATTCTTGAGGTTTCAAATAAAGTAAAGAGAGCATCTTTCATTAAGTATTGGGTGCATTACACCAGGGTTTTTCTATTCCTACCTAGAATTCCCCACTCCCTTCCCTGGCCCCATCCAAGTCTCACTCTGTTACAGAGAAGTCTGGTAGAAAGAATATTGGATTAGAGAACCTAGTTTTGAATATTTGCTACTATTTTCTGTGTAAATTTCTGCATCTCTCAGGGCCTCATGTTCTCTAGGTTGTCTGCTAGCTGTAAATTCTATTTAGAAACTCCTAGCCAGAGTTACAAGAATCACTATGTTGCTACCTCCTGACTTTGAAGTCCATAAGGAGAGGTTCACTTATCTTTTTTCCCCAATCTTCAATATTCAGTACAGTACCTTAAATAAGTTAGGTGCTCAGCACATATACATTGAATGAAAGAATGAATGAATAAACATCCTTTCTCATCATCTTGGAAACCTGGGCACTTCATCAATGAGAAGATCTCTGATTCTGAATCACTTAACTCCTGGATCATGGTAAGGAAGGTGGGACAATCAGCTTTTGCCACAGGATACTGATTTCAAAGGGAATTGATACTTTTGGATTTCTTCAACTACACAAAAAAATAGCAGAACTTAGAGCCTAATTAGCAAAAAAACAAAACAAAACAAAACAAAACCCCAAAAAAATTCCTCAAAAAATAGGAAGTCATCTAAAAAAGAGATGGGGTGAACTCCAATGCCCTGTCCTGATTTGCCCCATCCCAATTTTTTTTAGTTGAGGTCTTTAGACTGTGGCCTTGCTCCTGACATGGTTTGTAGTACATATCCTAAGCACAAAAATTCTTAGTTATAGGTCTGCCACTGGAAGTGACTAAGATCTTACTTAATATATAAGATCCACAGATACAGATGTGCCTTTCTTTGTGTCCCTACCACTCAGTACAGAGCCTGGAACTGAGGACACCTTTAATAAATGCTTGTTGATTGATAACAAGCATAAAGTCATCAAGGAGAAAACTATGGCTGCATATGTTGAGATATATTTGGATCCTGAAATTAAAGCTTAATGGGAAAAACATATGCAGCAATTGATACCTGATGCAACATCAGCCTTATTATAGACTTTTAAAAATGCAAAATGGAAAATCTAATAAAAATACATATCATATTAATGAAACATAGGCTTCATCACTCTATGATAGCTATAGAAAGATTAATGTCTCGTTGTCAAAAGGTAAACACAATGATATACATTTTTAGGTTATAAATTCTACAGATAAACTTTTAGAACCAATGTTCTTCACTTCATCAACATTAGTAAAAGCTAATAATGGATGGATGTTGTTGGGTATCTCTAATGTAAGTGGTTTATCTTCAGATGGAGCCTATAAAACAGTTAAAATAAGTAGATATATAAAGTATTTATGTATGTGCATATATGTTGTTCATGTAGGTTACAGGCATACACATGGATCTATCTAGATGTGGCTCAAAAAGAAGCTTGAATAGATATCTTTAGAGTCGCTTCTCCTTATCCTTTTCTAAGGGAGATTGATTCCTGCCAGGATCAGAGGAAGATTAGCCATTCCTCTCTCCTCAAACAGGTAGTACCAGGCTGGAATTATATCTGCCACCCCACTAAATGTTAGTTTAGGGGAAATAATTTTTAGGTCTAAGTTGTGTTCCTGGTCACTATTCTTTTTTTTATTTTTTCTTTTTTGGCAAAACAATTGAGGTTAAGTGATCTGTTGAGGGTCACACAGCTAGTACATGTTAAGTGTTGGAGGTCAGATTTGAACTCAGATTTCCACTCTAGAGCCATTATTCTATCCACTGTGCCATCTAGCTGCCCTAAATGGTTACTGTTCTTTAAAAGGGAATACCTGCCCCAAGCTATGTATCCAAAGGCTTGACTCTTTTCCTACAAAATGCCAGTTCCACAAAGACCACACATAGAAATAGGAAATATCAAGTTAACAACAAACATAAATTAAAGAAATACAGAGATGAAAATGTAGCAGAAAATATAGATAGTGAATGAGCTTTCCCATTAGTATTAAGATAACTCAACTCAACCAAGAAAAAGTTCCAGATCTCAAACAAGGGGAAATTCCTCCAAGTCTTTGAAGTGGTAATCTGGAGACAAGAACATGATCAAGGTAGCAGCTCCTCTATGTATTGGCTTTTTCCCAGAGTCTTACTCTTTCTTCATTGGACAGCACCACGTATATTCTCTCTTGAAGTTGAAAACCAGAATGCCAGAATTTCTCTTCTCCCAATCTCTGTCCCTCATATACATGGAGCATGAGACATGGATCTCCTCCAACGAGGAGACTTATGCAAATGGGCTTTGAGTATCTGGTTTCAGGTATATAACTACAACATTTATTAAGGGTTTTCTATAAACTTACTGTGCTAGTAATCAAGATTTATTAAGTACCTACTATGTGACAGGCACTATGCTAAGAGAGGAGGATACAAAAAAAAAACTGGTAAAAAGTTTCTCTCCTTATAAGGATCCTATAATCTAATTGGGGAGATAAGATGCAAACAAATATATACAAAGAAAACTATATACAGGATTAATAGAAAATAATTAAAAGAAGGAAGATACAGGAATTGAGAGGGTTGGGGAAGGTTTCCTGTAGCAGGTGGGGTTTTAATTGTGACTTAACAGAAGCCAGGGAGGTCAGAGAAGGGAGAGCATTCTAGACACCAGAGACAATCAGAGAGAATGGCCAGAACTGAAAGATAAAATGTCTTATTTGTGAACCATCAAGGAGGGCAGTGTCACTAGATCTAAAAGTATCTTTCTAACAGTAAGGTAAAAGAAGACTGAAAGCTTGGACAGGGCTAGGTTATGAAGGACTTTGAATCCAAATGGAACATTTTGTATTTGTTCCTGGAGGCAATAAGAGCCATTGGAGTTTATTGAGTAGGGGTTTCTTAAGCATTGGGGACATACAAATACAAGAATGCAAGAGAGTCTCTGTCTTCAAGAAGCTTACATTCTAATAGGGGAAGAGCACATAAAAGAAATGGTGTAGCATAATGGGGAGTTGGCTGAGGAGTAATACAGAGGCTTTACTCTTTCTAGTTAAAATAAAATTAACACTTACTCGGCAAAGTCTGAGAATCCAGGGACAAAGTGTAAAGGTTTCAGTGTAGAGTTTATTTGTGTGAGAAAGAGGGATCTTGGCCAGAATAGAGACAGCATGATGTGGATGAACTCAGTCGTCAATATGTTACAAATGTTATTAATAAAAAAATTGAATCATGCAAATTTGTTTATGGACAGGTGGCAATTCAAGACCAAGTTCTTTTTTTTCATTTTATTAAAGCTCTTTATTTGCAAAACATATGTATGGGTAATTTTCCAACATTGACCCTTGCAAAGCTTTCTGTTATAAATTTTCCTCCCTAGTCCCTAGCCCTCCTCTAGATGGCAGGAAGTCTATTACATGTTAATTATGTTAAAATACTTGACAAATCCAATATGTGTATATATATTTTTACAGTTATCTTGCTGTGCAAGAAAAGTTGGATACAAGAAAAAAAAATCTGAGAAGGGAAACATAATGCAAGCAAATAGAGAGCATGAAAATTATGTTGTGGTCCACATTCATATCCCTCTCTCTAGGTATATATGGCTTTCTTCACTGAATAATTGGAACTGGTTTGAAACATTTCATTTTTGAAGAGAGCCATGTCCATCAGAATTGATCATCATATATTCTTGCTGCTGTGTATAATGATTTCCTGGTTCTGCTCATTTCACTCAGCATCAGTTCATGCAAATCTCTCCAGGCCTCTCTGAAATCATCCTGCTGGTGGTTTCTTACAGAACAATAATATTCCATCACATATACCATAGTTTATTCAGCCACTCTCCAATTGATGGGCATCCATTCAGTTTCCAGTTTCTAGCCACTACAAAAAGGGCTGCCACAAACATTTTTGCACATGTGCAGCACTAAGTTCTTGCATCTTCTTTACAGACAGATTCTTCCTAAAGATTCTGGACTTATCAGTTAAAACAGATTATGCTAAAAGATGGTAGAAACTGTGCAATCTATGACTGCTGGTTATAAAAATTAGCATCTTCTAAATATTTAATAAGATATTTCCTGTAGCTAGAAATAGACATCAGAAGCTTTGTCAAAATGATAGGTGATAAATTCCCACCTAGTGGGCAGCCAGGTTGTACAGTGTATAGAATGTTGGGCCTGGAGTCATAAAATCTTACCTTCTTGAGTTTAAATCTGACCTCAGAGACTTACTAGCTGTGTGACTCTAGGCTAGCCACTTAACTCTATTTGCCTCAGTTTCCTCATCTGTCAAATGAGCTGGAGAAGGAAATGGCAAACCATTCCACTATCTTTGCCAAGAAAATCCAAATTGGGGTCATAAAGCATGACATGACTGAAAAAATGATTCAAGTATACAGGCTGAATGGCACATCCCTTCCTGGTTTCAGGAAAGCTACAAAAGATAAATTTGCATCCCTGCATTTCATATTCAATTCCAAAAAGCATTCATTTTGTCCACCTATGCAATTGTCTGTGGAACATTAACTATTATTAAATATAAGATTACAATAACTGAATTATGACTAGTCCCAGGGACATTTTTATCTGAACCCACCAAACAAGATGAGAAGAAGATACTGATAATAAAACAACTACACCATTGATCATAATAACAAGCATTTATATATCTCTGACTAGAGGCAGCTTTGTGGTATAGTGGTTACAATGTTAGGCCTGTAATCAGAGAGACTCAGGCACATCATTTAATCTCTACCTATCTCACTTTCCTCATCTGCTTATTTCTTCCCTTCCCAGAAAATATAAATACTTAATATATTTTCACCTTTGATCTTTGTCATAATGCTTCTAAAAGTATTACTATATTTTACAGATAAGGAAACTGAAATTATAGAGGTGACATAACTTGATCACAAGCCACTACAGAGCAAAGATGAAATTCTAGCCCTAATCTGCTCTTGCTCAATCCCACTTCTGCAGTCCATGTACTAAATTGTCTCACTAAGAGAACTAGAAGATAAATAACAGATAAAAAGAAAGTCAAAATAAAAAAATCAATAAAACAGATAATTGTAGTTTTTTAAGTTTTTAAAAAACTTCTCATAGAAAAAATATTTTTATTTATTCTGTATACATTTATTTAGAGGCAGGTAGGGGTCAGAGTGGATGGATCGTTGAGCCTAGAGTCAGGAATATTCATCTTTCTGTGTTCAAATCTAGCCTCCAACATTTACTAGATATGTGATCCTGGCCAAGTCACTTACTTCCACATACCTCAGTTTCTTCATTTATAAAATGAGCTGAAGAAGGAAATGGCAAACCATTCCAGTATCTTTGCCAAGAAAACCCCAAATGAGATCATGGAGAGTCAGACCTGACTGAAAAAAAATCAACTACAAAATATATTTCTTTGTCAATATATTCAAAATATGTTACTATAATAATTATAAGAAGAAGAATAACTAACATTTATATAGATCTGTAAGTCTAACACTCTCCCCATTGTTGCCCAGCTGTCTTTAATTATGTTCATTTTATATGTCTACAATGTATCCCAAAAGTCTCAGTGTAGTTTTAATCTTTAATAGTTTAAAATGTTACTAAGACTTTAGGGACATCCTAAATATCATTTGGTTTTCAAAAAGGCTGTTTTAGGGGATGTGGCCAGGCCAGGGAAGTGCCAGTTCCAACAAAAGCCATTGTTAAATTTTCAGTTCGGGCATTTACACGTCAAGAATCAGCCACAGCTACAAATCACAAATTACTTTATTGTTTTGATTGTCCAGACTTTAAAAAGTAATAGAGAAAATGTTAATGATGCAAAACAAGCTTAAAAATGTGTCCTAGGTACATTTTTTTTAGAGGAGAGATGGTTGTTAGATATTTATTAGCATACTCCTAGCTATGGCCTATATTGAGAGAAAGCCTAGTATATATTCTGATCACTGCGATCTTTATTTAATTTAATTGACTGTGAAAAAATAAACTAAGAGCTTTAACTTTTTTAAATCCCAAACTTAACAAATACCAAATAAAATGACTGTTTCCACTCAGAAAAGGAAAAGGTGATTGTACATGAATCTACAGGTCTCTATTGGGTGCAGCTTGCTTTGCTTTTTTTTTTTTTAGTACATAATGTGTTCCATCTGTAGCTTTTAAAATCAGACCTTTGACTTTTGAAAGGCAAGATCCCTACAAGGTCACTGCCTAACCCAGTTTTGTGCTCCGGCCCAGCCTATGCCGGCTGTATTTCTCCTAAATCTCCTAGGATAGACTTTCTTCCACCTGGGCAGAACAATTAATCCTGCCTGCCACTTTCCCTCACTTGGTACCTGCCACATTCCCAGATCCTCCTATCTCCCCACCCCGCCCCCCTTTTCTCCTTGTTCATCTCTGCTGCTCCTCTGCTCTTTTACTGGCTAATAATGCTCCTGTCAATTCAGATTAGAGCCCATTACGTTCCTTCATCTCAGCTTAAAATATTTGTGGTTTCCTATTTTGCCTAAAGAGTTACATCCAGACAGAGGACACTTCAGGAGGAGGAATGTGTTTCTGTGAATTCCTGAGGTGGTCTCCGCTGGATTCCTACTAGATTACAGAAGGGCAAGAATCAGGGAAGAAGAGGAGGAAAAAGTAAGGGCTCCTTAAACTATTATGCTCCAGTAATGAGCCCATCAATAAAATCAGCTGTGCCAGTGTGACAATTTCAGAAAGCAGTCACTGATTTTGGCGTTTGATCCAGCTATAAAATCAAAGGCTTGAGCACGAAATCATTACATATATTATCTCCCAGGTCTTTGAAACAACAGGTATTGGCAAGTTCCATAGTCTGAGAATCAGCTATAGAATCATAGAGTCAAAGAATTCTATCCCTATATTGCAACACTGTTACAGAGAAAAGACATGCAAGCAGATACAATATCAAACATATTTTTAAAGGTGAAAGTCAAACTCCTCTTATTCTATGTTAAATCTGTACTCAAGAGGACCTACAGAGATAGTATGGCTCAATCTCCCTCCTTCGGGCAGGTAATTCAATCCAACAAACATCTGCCAAATGAGGGGCTTGAACTAGATGACCTCGAAGGTCCCTTCCAGCTCTAAACCTATGAGCCTATGAACATGTATTAAATGTCTACTCTGCGAAATAATTGACATTTATAGAGTCCTTTCAAGTTTGAAAACTGTCTGACTTGCATTGCCCTCTGCTAAGTCCTTCTCTGACACGAGGGCATAGAGGCAGCCCTGGCTTTTTGACGGCTGTGCCAGTGGAATTCAGGGTTTGCTGGGTCCTGCCAAGGCTTCGAAGTCAGGTCCAGGGATAAACTTTTTAGCTGTCATTCAAGAAGTACCCTAATATGCCCCCAAAGACATCAAAGAAAAAAGGAAATGGACCTATAGACACAAAAGAATATTTGTATCAGAGCTTTTTCATAATTACTCCAAACTGGGAAGTAAGGCATCTTCTTCTGGGGAGAGACAAACCAAATTATAGTATATGATTAATTGAATATTATTATGCCATAAGAAATAATAAAATGGATAGTTTCAGAGAAAACTGGGGAGATTTCTGTGACTTAATAAAGAAGCAAGTGAGCAGAACTAAGAGGACAATTTATACAATTACATTAATTTTAGAAGAAAAAACTACTATGAATCTGATCAATTCAATGTCAAAACATTGAGTCCCTAGGATTAGAAATTAAACATACCAAATTTTCTGCCAGGCAGCGATGGGACTAAATATGCAGAATAAGATCTTTCGATCTTCATTATAATAGAACTGTGAGGTTAAGTACTGGTTTGTCCACAAGTATTTGTTAAATGCTTACTCTATGCTCTGATATACATCTTTACCTTTAACAAGCTCACATTTGAATGAAAGAAAAGAACATGCAAATAACTGAGTTAGCAATTTTTCAGTTATGTCCAACTTCCATGACCCCATTTGGGGTTTGCTTGGCCAAGATATTGGAATGGTTTGCCATTTCCTTTTTCAGCTCATTTTACAGAAGAGGAAACTGATGCAAACTGTGTTAAGAGACTTGCCCAGAGTCACACAGCTACTTAGTGTCCAAGGTTAGATTTGAACTCAAGTCTTCTTGATTTCAAGCCTGACACTCTATCCACTGCACCATCTAGCTGTCCTTCCCTCTAAGATTACCTTCAAACTAAACTGCAAGGAGAGTCATTTTGATGGTGCAGTAGGTAAAATGCTAGACCTGAAGTTCAAATGTTATCTTAGATATTTACTATTTGTGTGACTCAGGTAAGTCGCTTAATCTTTGTCTTCCTCAATTGTTTCATCTGTTCATCTGTAATGCACAGCTAATAACACTTAACTTTTAGGGTTACCATAAGGATAGAATGTAGAATGTAGAATGCTTTGCAAATTTTAAAATGCAATATAAATTCTAGTTATTATTATTACTATTACTGAGATGGCTAGATAGCTCAAAGGATAGAATGCTGGGCCTGAGTCAGGAGGACTAGGCGGGACTAGGAGGTAGAGAGAAGTTACCAATCAGTACAAAAGCAATGAATCAAACTAACTCATTGTTGGTGTAGCTGTAAAATGATTTTTGGAGAGCATTTTGAAACTATATCCAAAGTATGATCAAACTATGTATACCCTTTGATCTGCAGTATCTCTGTTGGGCCTATATCCCAAAGAGGTCATAAAGGAGGGAAAGGGACCACATGTTTGTAGCAGCTCTTTTTGTAGTGGCAAGATATTGGAAATTTAATGGACACCCATCAATTGGGGAATGACTGAATAAGTTATGGCATATCAGTGTAATGGAATATTATTATTTTATAAAAAATATTGAGCAGGCTGATTTCAGAAAAGCCTAGAGAGACTACATGAACAAATGCTGAGTGAAGTGAACAGAACCAAGAGAACATGGTACACAGAAACAATAAAATTATGTGATCAACTGTGATGGATTTGGCTCATTTCAACAATGCAGTGATTCAAGACAATTCCAATTCTAATAGAATTGATATGGAAAATGCCATCTACATCCAGAGAGAGAACTATAGAGACTGAACATGGATCAAAACATAATATGTTCCCTTTTTTGTGGGGAGGGCAATTGGGGTTAAGTTACTTGCCCAGGGTCACACAGTAAGTATTATGTGTCTGAGGCTAGAATTAAACTCAGATCCTCTTGTATCCAGGATCAGTGTTCTATCTCCTGCACTGCCTAGCTACCCCTTCAACTTTTTTATGTTGTTTGCTTTTTTTCCCTTTCTCGTGGATTTTTTCCCTTTTGATCTGATTTTTCTTGTACAACACAATAAATATGGAAAGATATTTAAAATAATTGCATGTATTTAACCTTTATAAGATTACTTGCTATCTTGGGGATGAGGGAAGGAAGGGAGCGAAGGAAAAATTTGGAACACAAGCTTTTATATGTGAATGATAAAACTATCTTTATATGTATTTGGTAAAACAAAATAATATTAAAGTAAAAAAAAACACTGAGTCAGGAGATGGATTGTCTCATTTGAGAAGATAGAGCAAATGAAAGGGAAACAAGTATAAGAAGACTAAAAAGGTGGAAGTGGTTTTAAATGCAAAACAGGGGATTTATATTTGATCATGGAGGAAACAGGGTATTGGGATTCCTATTTTGCAGGTGCACTAGCTGAACCTCAAGAGATGTTAAGTAACATGTCCAAAGTCACACAGTAGGTATCAGGATTAGAATTTGAATCCAAATTCCTCCTGCCTCCAAGTCCAATCTCATAGATTGCACAAAGCACTATGCTTGCTAGTCATCGAGGGGGATACAAAAATAATTTTGACACAAATCCTCTTTCCAGGGAGCTTTCAACATGTTACATAAATATCTAAACCAATCAAGATGTAATACTGTGATATCTCCTCTAAGTGGGCTTCAGAACAAGAGATTTTATATCCTTCCTAAATATCTCATTCCAGGATTTTGTTCCTCTCTCTTTTAAAAACTTTTTCTTTATGTCCAAAGTCATGTCTCCTCAGCACAGTGACTTCTCTGCTCTCTCAGGCTTGAATGTTTCTCTGCCTTTGAGGAAGGGATGGTTGTCAGCATCTGAGTTCTCCAGTTCTTGTCTGTTCCACCTGATTTTCTTCTGAACCTCCTTATCAATATTTTCAATGTGTTCATTACAAGCCAAGTATCATCAAAGGAAGGACAGCTAGGTGGCACAGTGGATAGAGTGTCAAACCAGAAGACTCATCTTCCTGATGAGTTCAAATTCAACCTCAGATACTGATTAACTGTGTCTCCTGGAATTCCTGTCAAATGAGCTGGAATAGGAAATGGCAAACCACTAGCTGTTTGACTCACCCTGTTTGCCTCAGTTTCCTCATCTGTAAAATGAGCTGGAAAAGAAGATGAAGACCACTCCAGTATCTTTGCTAAGAAAACCCAAATGGGGTCAAGAAGAGTTGGACAACTGAAACAAATTAGCAAAGCATAATAAGCCAGACCTCTTTCAACATTCAACAAAGAAGACTTTGTTTCCACCCTAGGATAATGAAGATAAGACTTTTGAACTGTCATCCTCTATTTACTGGTGAAGAGCAAAACATTTATAATGGGCTATTGATTAAAGCAGAATCCCAGATCCACAGAACTTAAAAGATTCCTCCAAGCCCATTAGATTCAATCCATACAGAAATAAGAACTAACTTCTTCTACATGTGATCCCCTAGACCTTGTCTAAAGACCCCCAGCAAGGCTGAACTTTCCACCACCTGAGGCAATCCATTCCACCCAGGGACAGCTCTAATTGTTAGGAAGTTTTTTTCCTGACATCAAGTCCAAATTGGACACCAATTGCTCCAAGTTCTGCCCTCTGGGGCCGAAAAGAACAAGCCTAATCCTTCTTTCACATAACAGCCATTCAAATACTTAAAAACAGCAATCATGTTCCACCCACTTCTCCTTCCCAGCTCACCCTCCCTACAGATTTCTCTTTTCCAGGAGAAATTTCCATTATTCATTCAAGTAATTTTCACTTGACATGATTCTAAAATAAGGAGTGTGTGGGAAGAATCAGTGGCTGCAACCATTCAGGAATGCAGCACTTTCCTAGGACTCAGGAACCCCTCCAACTTTGAGGAGTACCCTCAATAGCACTAAAAAGAAAGCCCTATGGATACCACTAGCAGGCATAAAACACAGGCAGAAAAGGACAAGAAGGAGGGAGAACTATAGTTGACACTTCTGTAATAACAATGAGAAAAACAACAACAATAATAACTAACATTTATTCTAGACATTATATTAAGCACATTACAAAATATTATCTCAACAACCTTACAACAACCCTGAGAGATAGATGTTATTATCGTCCCCATTTCACAGTTAAGGAAATTGAGGCAGAAAGATTAAATGACTTGCCCTGAATCACACAGCTAATAAATGTCTGAGGTCATATTTGAATTCAGGTCTTCCCAATCCGCAGCCTGGTGTTCTGTCCGTGGCTTCACCTAAATAATATAGCATAGTGACTGGAAAGCTAGTCTGGGTTCAAGTCTTGCTTTTGACACTTACTAGCTCTGTTACATTAGGCAAAGTACTTAACTTCTCAATGATCTTGGCAATTCTTTCAGACCATAAGTTACAGAGGAAGTGATGATCTTCTTTGGCAGGAATTCTCCTTACCAAGAATTCCCTTTATCACAGCTCCAGTCCCTGTCTTTTTGCAAAGTAGTTGAAATTAAAAGTGTTGATCTTCACAACAGCCCTGTAAATTAAATGTTAAGGGTATTATTATATCCATTTTACAGATGAGGAAGCAGGATAATAGGTTAAGCCACTTGCCTCAGGATCATACAGCTAATAAAAGTCAAAAGCCAGTCAGTTAGCCAATCATTAAATAATTATTAATCTCTTAAAAAAAAAGTGGCCACAGACACTTTCTTATTGTGTAACCCTGGGCAAGTTACTTCACCTTGTTTGCCTCAGTTTGCCTCCTTTGCTGAAGGAAATGGCAAAATACTCCAGTATTTCTGCAAAGCAAATCCTAAATGTGGTCTCAAAAAGCTGGATAAGACTGAAAAAAGGACTGAACAAAATGTATCAGGTACCATAGTAAATACTGGTATTAAAAATAGAAGAAAAAGACAATTACTACTCTACAGGAGGAAGGCAAAGAGCCAAGAACTATGTATAAACATGTTATAACTTGTGATGAAAAGTGCCATCCACATCCAGAAAGAGAACTAAGGAAACTGAATGTGGAGCAATGCATAGTATTTTTCACCTTTTGTTGTTGTTATTTATTTACTTGGCTTTTTTTTTTCTCATGTTTTTTTCCCTTTTGATCTGATTTTCCTTGTGCCACATGACCAATATGGAAATTTGTTGAGAAGAATTGCATGTGTTTAACCTATATAGGATTGCTTGCTGTCTTGGGGAGAGAGGAGGAAGGGAGAGAGAAAGAAAAATTTGGAACACAAGATTTTGCAAAGGTAAATATTGAAAACTATCTTTGCATGTATTTGGAAAAAATAAAATCCCATAAAAAAAGAAAAGAAGAAAAAAACATGCTATAAACAGGCTAAATAGATAAATAATCAAAGGGAATGCATTAGAATTGAGAGAGGTGAGGAAAGGATTCTTCTAGGAGATTAGATTTTAGCATGAACTTGAAGGAGTCCAGGAAAGATAAGAGGCAGAGATGAGGAAGGAGAGAATTTCAGTCATGAGGGATAATCAATGAAAAGGACAGGAGTTAGGAGATGGAATAGCTTTTTGGTAGAATAGTAAAGAGATCAGTGCACTGGATTAAAGAGTGCACGAGAAGGGTTTGGTTTAGAGGGTTGTTGTTATTGCTGCTGTTGTTTGTCCTTCATTCTCAATGACCACTATGTCATCACAGAGGTGATGGAATGATATGCAAGTGAATTGGATTTAAGTGAGGGAGGACTGTGCAAAATCCATTCTCACTTACTCCTCCAGAGCCATCTGGATCCAGTGGCTAAATATAGATCAGAAGGACTGGAGATGGCCCTGGATGTAGCAGGAGACCTTGGTCTTTTAAAGGTCTTTTCTAAAATAGTATTTTATTTTTCCAAATACATGTAAAGATAGTTTTCAGCTTTCACTTTTGCAAAACTTTGTGTTCCAAATTTTTTTTCTCTTCCCCCCCCCCAACGAAGACAGCACGCAATCTGATATAGGTTAAAGATGTGCAATTCTTCTAAACCTATTTCCATATCTGTCATGCTGTGGCAAAAAAAAAAAAAAATCAGATCAAAAGAGGGGAAAAAAAAAACAAGGAGGAAAAAAACACAAGCAAATAAACAACAACGATAAAAAGTGAAAATACTTTGATCCACATTCAATCTTCATAGTTCTTTCTCTGAATGAAGATATCACTTTTCATCAGAAGTCTATTGAAATTTAAGCAAAAGTCTTTTATAGGTCTCAGTTTGACTGAGGCAACACTCATTCAGTAATTAAGGCTGGGTAGAATTTGAGGCAAATTTAAGATATAAGAATACTGAAAAGATGGGGGAAAAGGAGCTAGATTATGGAGGGCTTTGAATGCCAAACAGATGATTCTTGTATTTAATACTGGAGGCAATGGGGTAGGCCTGGAATTTGACTAAGATAGTAAATCAAGTCTCTTCTGATTCCACCCCAGTTTACTTTCCATGATACTATGCTACCATTTTTCTTTTTCTTTTCTTTCTTTTTTCTTTTTCTTTTTCTGTTTCTTTCTTTTTCTTTTTTTTCTTTCTTTTTTTTTTTTTTGCTGAGGCAATTGGGGTTAAGTTTCTTGCCCAGGGTCACACAGCTAGAAAGTGTTGGTTGTCTGAGGCCAGATTTGAATTTGGGTCCTCCTGACTTCAGGACTGGTACTCTATCTACTATGCCACCTAGCTACCCCATGCTGCCATTTTTCAAAGTGAAAAAAGAACAGAAAGAAAAGAGAGAGAGAGACAAAGAAGAAAAAAAGATGAGAAGAGGAAAAGCTTTAGGTACTCACTTGGTAACTGTACACATGTAATAGGAATAGAACCCTAGACTTCATATTTCTTTGATAAATCATTTTAAAATTATTTAATATTTTGGTTTTTCCCATTACATGCAAAACAATATTTAACATTCTTTTTTTCTTAATTATGTGTTCCACATAGGATAGTTTACCTCTCAGACCTATGGAGAAGGAAGGAATTTGTGTCCAAAGAAGAGCTGGAACTTTTAATTGAACACCAGATAAATAATTATATTAAATAATTTTGATTATATTAAGTTAAAAAGTTTTTTATAAACAAAACTAATGCAGACAAGATTAGGAGGGAAGCAATAAATTGGGAAATCATTTTTACATTTAAGGATTCTGATAAAAGCCTCATTTCTAAAATATATAAAGAATTGACTCAAATTTATAAGATTTCAAGCCATTCTCCAATCGATAAATGGTCAAAGGATATGAATAGATAATTTTCAGTTGAAGAAATTAAAACTATCTCTAGTCACATGAAAAGGTTTTCCAAATTACTATTGATCAGAGAAATGAAAATAAAGACAACTCTGAGATACCACTACATACCTGTCAAATTGGCTAAGGTGACAGGAAAAGAATGATGAATGTTGGAGGGGATGTGGAAAAACTGGGACACTGATGCCTTGTTAGTGGAATTGTAAAGGGATCCAACCATTCTGGAGAGCAATTTGTAACTATGCTCAAATAGTTATCAAACTGTGCATACCCTTTGACCCAGCAGTGTTTCTACTGGGCCTATATCCCAAAGAGATCTTAAAGGAGGAAAAGGGACCCACATGTGCAAAAATGTTTGTGGCAGCCCTTCTTATAGTGGCAAAAAACTGGAAACTGAATGGATGCCCATCAGTTGGAGAATGGCTGTATAACCTATATGGTATATGAATGTCAAGGAATATTATTATTCTATAAGAAACAACCAGCAAGATGATTTCAGAGAGACCTAGAGAGACTCACATGAACTAATTCTGTTTTTTTAAAAATTTTATTTGCATAACATATGTGTGGGTAATTCTTCAACAATAACCCTTACATAGCTTTCTGTTACAAATTTTTACCCCCAACTCCCCACCCCTCCCCTAGATGGCAGGATATCCACTACATGTTAATTATGTTAAAATATTGGCAAATCGAATATATGTATACATATTTCCAAACTTATCATTGTTGTGCAAGAAAAATCTTATCTACACAAAAGATATATCAGATAAAGGAAACACAATGTAAGCAAACATCAATCAAGGAGTATGAGAATGTTATGTTGTGGTCCACATTTCGCATCCCTCTCTCTGGGTGTATATGGCTTTCTTCAGTGAACAATTGGAGGTGGTTTGAAACATTTCATTGTTGAAGAGAGCCATGTCCATCAGAATTGATCATCATATAGTACTGTTGTTGCCGTGTATAATGATCTCCTGGTTCTGCTCATTTCACTCAGCATCAGCTCATGCAAGTCTCTCCAAGCCTCTCTGAAATCATCTTGCTGGTCATTTCTTACAGAACAATAATATTCCATAATATTCATATACTATAATTTATTCAGCCATTCTCCAATTGAAGGGCATCTATTCAATTTCCAGTTTCTAGCCACTACAAAAAGGGCTGCCACAAACATTCTTGCACATCACATGAACTAATTCTAAGTGAAATGAGCAGACCCAGGAGATCATTATACAGGACAACAACAAGATTATACAATAATCTATTCTGATGGACATGGCTCTCTTTTTTTTTATTAAAGCTTTTTATTTGCAAAACATGTGTATGGGTAATTTTTCAACATTGACCCTTGCAAAGCTTTCTGTTACAAATTTTCCCCCCTAGCCCCCACCCCTCCCCTAGATGGCAGGAAGTTTATTACATGGACATGGCTCTTTTCAATAATGAGATGTTTCAAACCAGTTCCAATTGTACAATGATTAAGAAAACCCCAGAGAGAGGCCTGAGGGACCTTAACATAGCATTTTCACACTTTCTATTGATGTTTACTTGCATTTTGCTTTCCTTCTCAGGTTTTTTTTACTTGTAGATCTGATTTTTCTTATACAGCAACTTAACTGTTTAAATATGTATACACATATTGGATTTGTTATATATTTTAGCATAGTTAACATGTATTGGACTACCTGCCATCTAGGGGAGGGGGTGGGAGGAAGGAGAGAAAAATTTGGAACAGAAGGCTTTGCAAGGGTCAATGTTGAAAAATTACCCATGCATATGTTTTGCAAATAAAAAGCTTTAATTAAAAAAAAACTTTTTAGTTTCAAATCCTGTCCATGTTTTTTTAAACATTGGAGCTGCAACCAGGTTTGCCATCCTCAAAGATGAAACCAGTTCAGAGATATTTTCATTTTGCCTAAAGAGGAGAATAGACTACTGGAGTCATTCTTTTGCTCCCAGTCACACTTCAGTCTACTCATTTCAGACACAAAATTGTGGTTTGTAAAAATGCTTAGTTGTTTTTCAGTCACGTGTGTTTATTTGGCAAAGATACTGAATAATGGATTGCCATTTCCTTCTCCAAATTATTTTTCAGATAAGATAGTCTCTTTAGTCCATATTCTAAACTTTGTCCATACTCAGGGACATCATAGAAAGCTCTCTAGAGAGAGGGATGCCTCCTTCAGTCACCCTATTCCTTACTGCTTACCAATTATGACTTTCTGGAACCTCTTTATCTAGTTAGACTGTTCCCTATGTTTATAAAATCCCTTTTCTTTAAGAAAGCCCTCTTCACTGATCCTGATCAATAGAATATCTTTAAAGGTTTGAAGAGAATTGTTTTATTGGGTCTACTCCCTTCCTCCAGTCTTCTCTTCTCCACGTAAATAATCTTAGTTCATTTAATCTATCATAAGGTGACCATCTATTACATGCATGAAACTGGGCAAGTGCCTTTCCCTTCCTGTGCTTCAGTTTCACCAGCTGCAAAAAGAGGCAATGAGATGAGATGATATTTAAGTTCCCTTCCAACTCTAAATCTATAATGTTCAAGAACTATAATATTTCTTTATCTGATCAGAATATTTTATCATTGCCTCTCTTTCTATGCCTTACTACCCCAATCTTATTTTTCTTCTCTACTATAATCTCTAACCCTTTCATACCATAGTACTTCCCAAGGCCATCACCCTTGATCTAGTTTCACTATCCTTCCTTCCTTCAACCCCTTTGTGAAACAGTTCAATTTTACACACACATCTTACCAAACTACAACCCTCAATTGCTCCTTCCCTGTATCTCATTTGTTCCTAGTCATGAAATGAACAGGAGAAAATCATGAAACTATGTTGATTAGTATCCATTACAAACTTATGTTACTTAATTTACAATGGTACCCTCCATACAACAGTGCAATCTTTCTAGTATCCCCTTTTCAATTCTCTTATCTCATTCACCACAGTAACCATTATGTTGCCTCCCATACCTCCCCTTTCTTCCTATCTACCTCCTCACCTGAGGACCTTCACCATAAATTCCATCTTCTCCCCACCCTCTGACACCACTCCCCCACTATTTATTCCAGACTCTCATGAAGAGTTGACACTTCTCCTTACTGAGGTCAACCACTCTCTATAAACTCTTGATTCCATATCTTTCCATCTTCTCCAATAAAACCCCTCACCATCAACCCATTCTGTCTCTAATCATTCTTCTCTATATACTGGCTCCTCCTCTGCTACCTACTAACAAATCTATATCTCATCCATTCTCAAAACACTTCCACTTGATCTTACTGTCTTTACTAGCTATCATTCTATTTATTTCTTTCCTCAACTCCTTGAAAAAGTTCAGTGCTATGTTTAATATATATTGGATTACTTGCCATCTAAGAGAGGAGGTGGGGAGGAAGGGAGGGAGAAAAAAAAATTTGGAACACAAGATTTTACAAGGGTGAATGTTGAAAACTATGCATATATTTTGAATATAAAAAACCTTAAATCAAAAAAAAAAAATTCGGTGCTTCCACTTCCTTTCTTCTCACTATCTTTGAAATCCTTTGCAATCTGGCTTCTGCCTTCATCATCCAAGTAAAACTGCTCTCTCCAAAGTTGACAATGAGGTCTTTACTGCCCAATTTAATGCTCTTATCTCAGTTCTTCTTCCTCTTGATCTCTCTACAGCCTATGACATTGTTGGCCACTTTCTCCCTTAGGTCTGGGGTCTCCTATCTCTCTTCTCTCTTGGTTTTTCTCCTTTGCTATTGTTGAGCTCCTCCAGTCATGTCTGACTCTTCGTGATCCCATTTGTATTTTCTTGGTAGAGATCCTGGAATGGCTTACCATTTCCTTCTCTGGTTCATTTTACAGATGAAGAAACTGAGGCAAAAGGGTTAAGTAACTGCCCAGAGTCACACAGCTGGTAAGGGTCTGAAATGGGATTTGAATTCAGGTCTTCCTCATGCTGGGTCCTGCCACTTTGTACCCTGTGCTGTGATTCTCCTCCTATTCTTCTAACTATTTCTTCTCAAACTTTTCTGCTAGATTTTCATCCACATCACACACAGTAACTGGAGTCCCCCAAGACTCTATCCTTGACTGACCCTTTTTTTCCCTGAGGCAATTGGGGTTAAGTGACTTGCATAGGGTCACACAACTAGAAAGTGGTAAGTGTGTGAGGCTCTAGCCACTACACCACTTAGCTGCCCCTTCCTGGACCTTTTTTTATCTATACTTTCTCACTTGGTGACCTCATCAGCTTCCATCTTTATGCTTACATTTCCGATATCTATACATTCAAACCTAGTCTCTTTTCTGATCCTTTTCTGTCCCACATCACCAAATTTATGAAATATATGCACTTCTCCATTTATACAGCCACCATCCTAATTCATGCCTTTAGATCACTCTAATACCTTTCTAATTGGGTTCCCAGCCTCAAGTCTCTCCCCAGTCCAGTGAGTCAGCCAGCAAAGTTGATTAAATACCTATTGAGGTAAGTAGGTGGCTCAGTTGATAGAGCACTGAATCTGTAGTCAAAAAGATCTAAATTCAAATCTGACCTTAGACACTTACTCGCTTATATGATCTTGAATAACTCACTTAACTCTGCATTAGTTTCTTCATCTGTAAAGTGAGCTAGAGAAAGAAGTGGCAAACCCCTACAGTATTTCTGCCAAGAAAACCCCAAAAAGGATCATGAAGAGTCAGACTTTACTGAAAAATGATTGAACAACAAAAATAGTCAAAGTCCCATTTTTTTTCCTCTTTAGGACTTCTCTTTCAATTCAACAATAAACATTTCTCAAATGACTATGTATTGTGTACAATTCCATAAAGCTACAAAGACAAAAGCAAAGCAGTCTCTGACCTTCAAAAAGCTTACATTCTACTATAGCTACATAATATACAGTTAAGCAAATAAAATCCTATTTAAGGAGAGATAGATAGGGAGAGAGACAGACAGAGACAGAAGAAAGATAGAAACAGAGAAAGAGAAACAAAGACAGAGAGATTCAGAGGGACAAAGATAGAACACTGTAGCAACTGGGAAGAGATCAGGAATAGCTTCATGGAGGAGGTGGCACCTGAAATGAGCCATGAAGGATGATAAAGAAGTTCAAGATGAGGAAGAAGTGCCTTCAAGGCATGAGACAGTCTATAAGGATGAAAGCAGGCAGGGAATGGCATGTGAAATTTGAGAAGCATCTAGATGTTTGGAATTCTCTTGAATTTTTCTCTTTTCATCTCATTTGTAAAGCCCAGTACTATATGCTGCACTCTTCCAAGAAACAGTGCAGAGTATCCCAAAATCACCTTTAAGTAGCTAAGATTGAGATTTTTATACTGGATCAGGCTCAAGCTTCAACTACAATTTCAGCCTGAGGTCCACCATGAATCCCAGATGTTCTTCATCCTGATTTGCAAAGACTTTATTATTTCCTTATCTTCTATCTGAGTAATTAGTGAACTTTTTTCCTTTCTGGTTCTTTTGTTGGTTATTGATGCAGTTTTGTACTAAAGATCATTCTTCAGATACCCAAAAGGCTATAAACTGTGGAATTTGATGGTTCTGGAGGAATGAATGAAGCTGATGACTTTGCCTCACTTAAATCCAATTCAGGGACAAGTCAAGGCATCATCCACATGATATCATTGATTTTCTTGCAATGAGAGCAAAAAACAACAACCTCTTGTTGGGGCTCAAGGGGGACCCCAAAAAATTAGGATTCCAGACCCATGTCATGAGGTGTTTCAAAAGAATTTGCACACTTGGACCCATCTCCAGTCAAAGGGCAGTTTATTATAATTGTAATGCCAATTAAAGTGGGCTAAGTTCCAAGAGATATTAGCAAAGAACCAGGGGCAAGAAGATAAATTTATAGGAAAAAGTTAGAGAAACCAGGTGCTTCATGTCACTGATAGGCTAATTTTATGACTTGGAGGTGGAGTTGAGGAGTGATCTGGTTCTGACTTTGTGTGCAGGTACAGTACCCATAATTCTCTGGGCAGAACTCACAGGGAACCTTATGCAGGTGTATTTTTAAACCTGAAATATCATTAATACAAGTGGAAGACACCCAATTTTGTTCTGCACCTGCTTCAACTTAAGCACCTCATTATTGTTGCTAATTAGTCTCAAAAACTCTGTTGTCACTGACCAATGGGCTGTTATCTGGCAGTCATATTTGTAGTCATAGCATCCTGGTCATATAGAGTAAATTGGGGCAGGTTAATCTCGGGGAAGAAATATATGTCATTTCCAACTACATTCCCCTAGAAGCTGCACCACATCACTCTGCTATACAAGAAATCCAAGCTACTAGAAATCTAAACTAAAAGCTGACTTAATGGCCACTTGCATGGCTGATGTGCTGTGTGGGATTAATCAATTCACCTTTCTGTGCCTCAGTTTCCCCAGAAAATGAAAAATACGGTATTGATCTTCATCTATTCTTTGCCATTACGATTTAGTTAATGTGCTTTTACTGATTGCTGTCTGAAGAGCACAGTTCTGGACGCTGTGAGTTGGATGTGGTGTTGGCAAAGAATTAGCTAAAATTCAAAGTCAATGATTATCATGTTTCTGAGCTAAACAGTCCAGGTTCTTTTAACTTGGGTTTAACTTCAATTAATCAAGTTTGAAGAGGAAAAATTAGAATATGTGGGTCTAGACATCAAGGAACTTGTCACCTAAGTCCTTGCTTCCTCACTGAATGGATATTTGGCCTCTGCATGATATTTCCCCTCTCTAGGTCTCAGTTTGATCTATAAAATGGGTAGATTGACCTAGACTGTTCTTTCCAACCTGGCTAACATCTATGTCCTAATTTCATCATGTAGAACAGGGATTTGGATCTCCTAAAGTAAAGGTTCCAAATAACCTTAATAATTCTAATAATAAGGTTGGATAGGAAACTCTTTCCTTGGATCTTCAAGGGAAAATTAAAAGAGTCTGGAGTGGAGGGTAGGAAACCAAGGAGGAAAAGTTTATCCAAGACTAGAGAAGGGCAGTACATCCATACCTATGTACCTTAGTTTCCCTATATCCTTTCCAGAGACTGACTAGTAGAATTCGATCAGACGAGGAGGCAGCCAGGGAGAAAAGCAAACCACCCTGTCCCATTCCCCCACCCTCATCTCAGGAATGGGACAAATGTTCGGCTGAGAGATCTAAAGTCTGGGCCACCTACCACAGCACTCTCACCCCCTCTGGAGAGAGGATATGGCCTACTTATTTGTACATTCTCAGCCCATTTGCTCAGGCACCAGCTTCTCCTTTCCTCCCCTTCTTGTTTAATCTTTAATGTGGCCCCAAGCCCCAGGGCTGGACCCATCAACTCACTAGGTCTGATAAAAGCGATAATTAGCTCCTTTTTCAACTTTCCACTTTTTCTTCCCCATCCACCCTGCCCCCCTTCCCTCCACACACTTATTTATTTCTCTGATGTATGTAAGTGTATTGGGAGGTCTAGCTAATGGGCTAACTAGCCCTCAGCCAATTTTTCAACCCACAGCATTCTGGAATGTGGTCAGTCATTAGTAGAGCCTTATAGGGGGTCTCCATGCATACTTTCTATCTCATTCCCTATCCTTAGCACACTCAAGAGCTAAAGGAGGAAGTGGGCCTAATCTAAGCAGATTGGACCTGCCCAGACCTGTTGGATCCTACCTTCCTAAACCAACAGGGAGGATTCAGGAGCTACCTCCCCCATCTAGTTCCAGTCATGTCACCAGCTGCCTCTCCCAAGAGCAGCAGCCAGGATCTGGGTTTCTCTTGCATCTCAAGAGATCAAGGAAAGGGAAGGGGACATTTTTCCAGCTTTCTAGTTCAATGAAAAAGAATTGGTTAAAGTTCAACCACAGGTCACCATAGTGATGATGGCTCCTTCCTCTGGGATGGATGGGTCAAGAAGAGAAGAGAATACTTGGCTAAATTAACCAGGAAACTAAACTAATCTATGCATCAGGTTCTGATGCCCTAGAGTAGGAATTAATCTGAGTAGACAGTTGAGTAATGGCTATATTCTTTCCCAACTCATGGCAACTAGTGAGACAGTCAGTCAATAGATAAGATGAAGACAGAACCTGCCCAGCTATTAGTTAAAAGAGAAAAAAGACTAAGTATTTACATATACAGCATTAGCCTATGAAATCCTTCCCAATTCAGAGTTTTCACCTGAAAAATGATGGGATTAGACCAAATGATCTTTTAGGACTCTTCCAGTTCTTGACTATATGAAAAATCCCTCTACTGCTACCCTCAGCAGGACAGAAGTAATTTCCTCCCCTTATGATGCCCTCAGGCTGCATACAGACCTTTCTGTGGCATCCCCTTAAGTCTGATCTGGACAATCACTGCAAACTGACTTCATGTACCCTGATTAGGAATGGCCTTGGGCCCTATAATTTCCCACAATGGTTCTTTCCAGGAAGCTTAGAACTTCAGGATATTTTTGTGCTGGAAATGTTTAATAACCGGCTTCCCAGGTAGAAAAAAAAATTGCTTGCATGGCATACTCCCCCCCCTCCACTTGATAGGTTTTTTCTCCCCTGAATATATGTGAAGATAATTTTCAACATTCATTTTTATGATTTTGAGTTTCAATTTTTTTTCTCCCTCACCCCCTCCTTTCTTCCCTTCCCAAGACAGCAAGCAATCTGATATAGATTTTACATGTACAATCATATTAAACATATCTAAACATTAGTCATATTCGATTTCAGAAAGGCCTGGAGAGACTTGCATGAACTGATGCTGAGTGAAATGAGCAGAACCAGGAGATCATCATACACAGCAACAACAGTATTACATTATGATCAATTCTGATGGACAGGGCTCTCTGCAACAAAGAATTGTCTCAAACCAGTTCCAATTGTTCACTGAAGAAAACCATATACACCCAGAGAGAGGGATATGAAATATGGACCACAATGTAACATTTTCATGATCTCTATTGATATTTGCTTGCATTGTGTTGCCTTTCTCTGATTTTCTTTTTTTTCTTGTAGATAGGATTTTTCTTGCATAACTTGTCAAGTATTTCAACCTTATTAACATGTAGTAGACTTCCTACCATCTAGGGGAGGGGAGGGGACTGGGGGTAAAATTTGTAATGGAAAGCTTTGTAAAGATCAATGCTGGGGAACTAACCATACATATGTTATACAAATAAAAAGCTTTAATAAAAAAAATAATAAAAATAATAAACATTAGTCATATTGTGAAAGAAGAATCAGAGCAAAAGAGGAAAAACAACAAGAAAGAAAAAAATAGTATGCTTTGATCTCCATTCAGACTCCATAGATCTTTCTCTGGATATGGATAGCATTTTCCATCATAAGTCTTTTGGAATAGTTTTAGATCATTGTATTGCTAAGAAGAGCCAAGTCTATCAAAAAAGATCATCACACAATGCTATTGTTATTGTATACAATGTTCCCCTGGTTCTGCTTACTTCACTCAGCATCAGTTCAAGTAAGTTTTTCCAGATTTTTCCTGAAATCATATTGCTCATCATTTCTTATAGCACATTAGTATTCTATTACATCCATATTCCACAATTTGTTTAGAAGTTCCCCAATTGATGAGCATCTCCTCAATTTCCAATTCTTTGCTACCACAAAAAGAGCTGCTACAAACATTTTTTACATATGAGTTCTTTCCTTTTTTAAAATCATCTTTTGGGAATACAGATCTAGTAATAGTATTGCTGGATCAAAGGTTGTGCACAGTTTTATAGCCCTTTAGGCATAGTTCCAAATTGCTCTCCAAAGTGGTTGGATCAGTTCACAACTCTATCAATAATGCATTAGTGTTCCAATTTTCCCCCATCCTTCCCAACCTTTATCATTTTCCTTTCCTATCATATTCTCACATGAAATATGTGAGATAGTACCTCAAAATTATTTTAATTTGCATTCATCTAATCAAAAGTGATTTAGAAAATTTTTTCATATGACTATAACTTTAATTGCTTTATCTGGAAATGTCCTCTTCATATCCTTTGACTAGTTATCAATTGAGAAATGACATATATTTTAATAAATTTGATTCATTTATCTATATATTTAAGAAATGAAGCTTTATCAAAAATACTGGCTGCAAAAATTGTTTATCAGATTTCTGCTTCCCTCCTAATTTTGACTGCACTGGTTTTGTTTATGCAAGACCTTTTAAAATTTATTCTAATTTGTTAATTAGATTATTAAATAATTGTTTATTAATTATATTATAGAAATTAATTTAATCTATTCAAAACTATCCATTTCATAATGTTCTCTAGTCATAAATTCTCCTCTATAGATCTAACAAGCAAACTATTCTTTGCTCTCCTAATTTGCTTATGCTATTACCTTTTATGTTTAAATCATGTATTCATTTTGACCTTATCTTGGTATAGGATATGTGATGTTAGTCAACACTTAGTTTCTATCATATTATTCTCCAATTTCTCCAGAAGTTTTTGTCAAATAGTGAGTTCTTATCCCTGAAGCTAGAGTCTGGGTTTATCAAATAGTGGATTACTATAATCATTGATTGACTACTGTGTCCTGTGTACCTAACCTATTCTGCTGATCCACCATTCTATTTTTTAGCCAGTATCAAATAGTTTTGATAACTGCCACTTTATAGTATAGTTTTAGAGCTGTTTATGCCCCATTTTTAAAGTTTAATTTGAATTATTAACATTTTCTCCATCATTTTTTTTCCTGAGGCAATTGGGGTTAAGTGACTTGCCCAAGATCACACAGCTAGGAAGTATTAAGTGTCTGAGGCCAGATTTGAACTTAGATCCTCCTGACTTCAGGACTGGTGCTCTATCCACTGCACCACCTAGCTGCCCCTTCTCCATCATTTTCTTAAGACAACTAACAAAAGAAGAAATCAAGCCCTCATCTATTGCATTTTCCAATTTCCAGCACATAAATCTTTTTTTTTTATTAAAGCTTTTTATTTGCAAAACATATGTACGGGTAATCCTTCAACACTGACCCTTGCAAAGCTTTCCATTACAAATTACCCCCCTCAGTTCCCTCCCCTCCCCTAGATGGCAGGAAGTCTACTACATGTTAATTATGTTAAAATACTTGACAAATCGAATATATGAATACACATTGTACAGGATCTGCATCATATAGTTAAGTTGAATAAATGAACAGAAGATGAAAGCACCTTCCTGTCCCACTAATACTTATACTTAGACACCAAGTACTCCCAAAGTACACACATGAATGATTATGACAGTGTCTTCAGGGCCCACACTGTGACATAGTTTACAAAAAAATCCCAAATCGCTCAATATTTGTGAAGCCCAAAAAAGCAAAGCACAATAAAATGAGGTAAGCTTGTACACATGCACAGATACAAATACACATATGATATATACAGTATCTAAAAGTCTTGGAGAAGTTTTAACCTTTTAAGCTTAAATACAACATAGTACTTTGAAATATGGTAAATGAGTGAGAGACTAATTGATATGATCCAGGATCTGATTCACCTTTGTGGGAAGGAGGAAGAGAACCGTGCTCTGAGTATCACCAACAGCCTAGTTGGGGGATTGGAAAAAAGAAGGGCAGACAGAGCAATAGCAAAAAAATAAAAAATAAAAATAAGAAGGGCAGACAGGATCCAGCATTGCTGAAACTAATTAATTTCTCTTATTTCCAAGAGGAATTTGAGTTCAATTCATAAATAGCTATTTTCAACCTCTCAAATATCTCTAGGGCTGCTAGGTGGTGCAGTGGATAGAGTGCAGATCCAAAGTCAGGAAGATTTGACCTCAAACATTTATTAGGTTTGTGACCATGAGCATGTCCCTGTTTACTTCAGTTTCCTCATCTGTAAAATAACCTAAAGAAGGAGATGGCAAACAACTCTAGTATCTTTGCCAAGAAAATCCTAAATGGGATCATGAAGAATTGGACACAACTGAAAAACAACTGAAGAACAACAAAATAGTCTAGGAAATGAGTTTGGGTTCCTAATAAAAGCACTTTTCTGATCATTTCCAAAGGAGAGGATAATCTTTAGTTTACATTTACCAGTTTAGCTGTGTCTCACCAAACAATGATTGCATGAAAAGGCATAACAAATAGCTAATAAATCTATTTTTCAAGAAAGCAGCAAACAGAAACTGGGGAAGCTCATACAGAAAGAATGTATGCGGAAAAATTAACTCTAACTGGGAGAAAGATAAAATCTGTCCAAGACGAAATATGTTCTGTTCAGTCTCTTGTGATGGAAGTTAAGGGACAGAATGAGGACTGACCCCTATATACACCTGCAGTTTTAGGGCTCTAAGCCACCATTTATAATCTATGTTTTATATCTCTTTCAATCTGTCTATCTCAAGATCCTCCCTCGGAATCTGTATTCAACACACTGAAGCCAAATCTTTTCTCCACTCAGAAAGATCAGAATATATTCCCTTCACATAGACAAGTCACTGAGTTATTCTTCAGGAAAACTACACCAAGTTTGGCCAAAAGTAAGGTTACATATGGGCAGTTAGATGGCATAGTGGATGGAGAACCTAGCCTGGAGTCAAAAAAGACTGATCTTTCTAAATTCAAATCCAGCCTCATAAACTATGTAACCTTGAGCAAGTCACTTAACCCTATCTGCCTCAGTTCCCTTATCTGCAAAATGAGCTGGAAAAGGAAATAGCAAATCAGTCCATTGTCTTTGCCAAGAAAAATCTAAATGGAGTCACAAAGAGTGACACAATTGAAACGACTCATCAACTAATACAAAGTATTACATATATACTTATACATCAACATGTTTCCTTCTCTGATAAGAGAGGGCAAGGACTGTATCATTTCTGTCTCTATATCCTATTCTGTCTCTATAGCCAAACATGACTCCTGGTATAAAGTAGATGTTTAACAAATGTTTTTGTTTAACTAATTAATTGATTAATCTTTTATCCCCTAAGTTTCTTCCTAAAGGACTAAATACATAAGTGATGTTAAATAATTACTGTTTAAGTTGGATTAAATCAAATTAAGGATTATTTCATTTTTCTTTTTAAATAGTATTTTCCCAATTACATGTAAAGATAATTTTTAACATTCATTTAAAAAATGTTGGGGTTCTGAATTTTCTTACTTCCTCTTCCTAAGACAGTAAGCAATTTAATATAGATCATATGTGCAATTATGTAAAATATATTTTCATATAAGTCATGTTGTGAAAAAAGAAAAAGCCAAAAGAAAAAAAAACACAAAAAATAAAGTAAAAATAATATACTTCAATCTGCATTTATCAATTTTTTTCTCTGGATGTGGACAGCATTTTCCAATTTTGGAATTGTCTTGGATCATTGTATAGCTGAGAAGAGCAAAGTCATCCATGGTTAATCATCACACAATGCTGCTCATACTGTATACAGTAAGTTTACTTCACTTTATATCAGTTCATGTTAAATACAGATTTTTCTGAAAGCACTCTGCTTGTCATTTCTTATAGCACAATAATATTTCATTACATTTCTATACAATTTGTATAACCAATCCCAATAGATGGACACCTTGAGGGTTATTTATATCACAAAGGTATCCTTCATTTCACAGAATTGTCCCTTGAATAATTTCCCCATCCCCATTCCATCCCAGTTTTATTTTCATGTTATCTTATAGGAGAATGATGGCATAGCAGGTAGGTAGAGCAACTTAGAGCTTAAGATCTGATAGAGATGAAAATGATCAAAAATGAAGACATCAGCACATGGAAAATATCATTTACTTTATAAAAATTTAATTTGCACATGCCTTTTCAGAAGCCTACTGACTGTGTAGAATGAGGCCCACCTGTATTGAGATGGCCATTGGCCAAGAAGCTTTGTACCTGCACTCTCTCCCAGACGCTGCAAATTTTCTCTTCTATTTAATTTCATGCTTGTCATAAAAGCAGTCATTAAGCAGCTGAGTCTTTAAGGGAGAAGAAAAAATCTAAACACTTTGCTTCAGCTTGTCAGACTCTCTTCCCAGACCTATGTTCCCCTCATACCATACACACACACACACACACACACACACACACACACACACACACACACACACACACCCAGCTTTCCTAAATAGCTTTCCTAAAAAGTGACAATCAAAGGTCACATAGCTAATGAGTAAGTCAGAACTTGAACCCATGTATCTCAACTGTTAATTCAGTGTTCGCTTCATTACTCCCAAATGCTCTATGAAAAATATGTGCTGCTGCTGCTGTTGTTATGTGCATGTTTTTATTCTCAAAAAGTATTACCTGACAACCCCTCATTTATTTACTAATCAAGGCTCTTAATATTTTGTGTTGCTATTGTTCATTCATTTTCAGTCATGCCCAACTCTCCATCACCCCATTTGGGCTTTTTTTGGCAAAGATAGTGGAGTGGTTTGTCATTTCTTTCTCCAGCTCATTTTTACAGATAAGGAAATGGAGGCAAACAGGCTTAAGTGACTAGCCCAAGGTCACACAGCTAGTATGTAGGTATCTGGACTCAGGAAGCCCTGAATTCAAATCTGACCTCAGATACTTACTAGTTGTATGACCCTGGGCAAATAACTTAACTTCTACTTGCCTCAGTTTCCTCATCTGCAAAATGGGAATAATAATAACACCTATCTCCCAAGATTATTATGAGGATAAAATGAGATAATAATTATAAGTGCTTAACACAGTATCTGACACAGAGGATAATATAAATGTTAGCGATTATTATCATTAGAAAAAGAATACAGTCTCCCAAGATAATCATTTGCATAATAATAACTCATTTCTATAGATAATTGTTTTTCATTTGTCTCTCACAAATGAGGTAGAGAATCCATATATTATCATGTTTTTTATAGATGAGGAGATTAAGGCTTAATGAAAATACCTTCCCAGTGTCACACAGCTAGTTAGTGGCAAAGGAAGATTTGAATTCAGATCTTTTGACTTTAATGGATTGAGAACTGAAGAATCAAATCCAAGTTTTGCCTCTGATACATACTGAGTTTTAGGTGATGCTCTAAGATTAAGTTGGGAATAAATGAATAGTAGGTAATACAGTATAGAGTAGTGGACTTGGAATCAGAAAACTTGAATTCAAATCTAACCTCCTCCATCTAGCTATGTGATCCTTAGCCTCTGCCTCAGTTTACTCAACTGTTGTTTATTTGTTCTTCATTTCAAACATGATTAATGACATCACAAGATGATGTTGGGACTTGTACATGGCAAGACAAAAGCAAAAATAATTGGCAAAGGTCTGGGATGGCAGTAGATGACTTTGGTGTCTTTAATGGCTGATTAGCTTGTTAGTTTTCCACAGAACCTGCTTTGGCCCCTTCAATAGACATTGGAACAAATTGTTCTCATCCTCCCATTCTACCAGAAGTCTTCACATGTTTGGGGTAGATACTCCCCTAACTCATCAATGGATTTGTGACCTGTCAGTTACCCTCAACCTGATTTAGCCAATCTGCTGAGACAGTTTGCCAGGATGTGGCCACTGTGAATGCTACAGATCTAGGTGAGTGCCAGGTGGACCCCAAAGCCTGAAAAGGGCTTGGTTAGCCCTTATACCAGAGGTTCTAATCCTCCCTGACCAGCTCATAGACCTCTCAACTCAACTGTATAATGGGGATAATAATAGTGTCTACCTCCCACAGTGATTATGAGGATCAAATTAGGTAATACTTGTAAAGTCCTTAGCACAGTGCCTTGCACATAGTAGGTGCTATACAAATGCTAGGTAGAAGGAGAAGTTTCCAGCCCTCATTGGTACAAGGAATTTCTTCACATGGGAATTTCCTATGCCAAAGAAATCATAGGTCCAAAGCTCCTATCCCTGTCCATTGATCTTCAATGCATTTATTTCTAAACCCTCAAACTGTCCTTTTCAGAAACAGAGAGTCAGAAAACAATGCTTGAGGAAGGCATTTACCTGTCATATATGTAGGTTTAAGGCTAGGTTAACCTAAAACCAATCAATGGTGTGTGTGTGTGTGTGTGTGTGTGTGTACACATACACACACACATCCCACAACTGTATCTGTTAGGACAGCTTAATGCCAGGAAACTTTCATTCGATCAGGTTTTAAAAACAAACATGGAGCAGTTTGTGGTGGAAGGGTCAATCTACCAAGGAAAAAATAAACAGAGCTGAAATTGGAGATGAATTCTCTGTCTTGTATGCTGGGAAAAATGCATAAATGATACTATGTCATTCACTTAAGCACTTCAATGCTACTCACTCATTGACCAAAGTTTCTTGTTCTCATTTTATCTGCAGAAAAAATCAATGGAACAAATTCAGAATCTTGAAATCCTGAGGCAGCTTCCCTCCATCTCACACACAATAAACCCAAAATGATGCAGAAAACATTCTCATAATCTTTTCACAAGCATGATATACAAGTTTGAGGACAGAATTGAATTTTTAAAAATTTTTATTTATGTATTATTTCATTTTTTTGCCTTTCTCCTCTTTCCCCACTTCATCACCATGTCCTTAGAGCTTTTCCATCCCCTAAACCCAATTTAAGTCTCACTTCCTCTATGGAGATTTTCTTGATCACCTATAGAATTCACAGTCTGGCTTTAATTTAGAAAGAATGAGGTCATCCACTGCATCCCAGGCCATCACTGATCATCTTAATTTTTGTCTTGTCAGTGGACTTCAATGATTCTGAAGAGAGAATGAGGCTGTCACTTAAATCCAATTTCATTTACAAATCAAGACATCTCCTTCATGATGTTAGTGGTCCTCTTCGAGAATGAAGGATGAACAACAACAATGCATTGGGGCTACCACACAGCACTGGTTAACCTCGTGTGCTTTTACCTTGTCTTTCCAACTATATGTAAGTTTCTTGAGAATAAGGTCTGAAGAGTGGTGGATTTGAAGTCTGAGGTCATTGTTAAGATCCTTTCAGTCTTACCTAACTCTTTGTATCCCCATTTGGAGTTTTCTTGGCAAAGATACTGGAGTAGTTTGCTATTTTCTTCTCTTGTTCATTTTACAGGTGGGAAAACTTAAGCAAGCAGGGTTAAATGACTTGCCATGGTGACAAAGCTGAGGCTAGATCTGAACTCAGGAAGATGATCCTTCATTACTCCAAGCCTGGCACTCTATCCACCGCATTCACCTAACTGCCCCTTGGAAACCAAGGACCTAGTTCATATCCCGATCTTTATATTACATTTGAAGTACAGAGACCTCTAAGAGGTCTTCAGTGGAGTACTCCACAACAATCTATACTTAACTCCACACTACTTAATAATTTTATTAATGACTTAGATGAAAACAATAGATTGTATGCTTATCAAAACTGTAGTTAACAAATCTGGGAGGTATAGACAACATATTAGCTAACTGAAATGGGATGCAAAAGGGGAGGAAAGGAACAAGCATTTATTAAACACCTACTGTGTGCCAGACACTGTAGTAAATGCTTCACAAATATTGCTTTGTACTTAGCTCTTTTCTACATGAAGTGATTCAAGGCAATTCCAATAGACTTGTGATAGAAAGTGCCATTCACATCCAGAGAGAGAACTGTGGAAACTAAATAGTGGATCAAATCATAGTATTTTCACCTTGTTGTTGTTGTTTGTTTGTTTTCTTGTTTTTTTTTTCTTTCTCATGTTTTGATCTGTTTTTTCTTGTTAACATGACAAATATGGAAATATGTTTAGAAGAATTGCACATGTTTAACTTATATGGGATTGCTTGCTATCTTGGGGAGGGGGGAGCAGAGGGAGAGGGAGAAAAAAATTAGACACAAAGTCTTGCAAAAATGAATGTTGAAAACTATCTTTGCATGTATTTGGAAAAATAAAATATTATTAAAAAACAAAACAAATATTGCCTTGTTAGTTTTCAATATGGTAGGATATTGGGCCAAATAAAATAAGACTACATTTAATAGAGACAATGTAACATCTTATATTTGGTTTAAAAACAATCAGTTTCACTAGATGGAACCAGGAAAACAATATACACAAAAAGCAACAAAATATCTGCTTTGAAATTATTATGACCAAGCTTCCCTCTAAAGAAATGTGGGGCTGTTCCCGTGGTGACAGCTCTGCAGCCTGGAGCCGTAGCTGGACTGGGCTAGGTGCTGTAACTTCTTTCACCTATTCCTGGGAGAGCCAGGGAGTCATTATACAACTAGATAGAATGCTTCCATCAGATTCCTTCGGATTTGCCCAGCAGCTGTGAATTAGAATGATGTACACTGCCAAGAAATGTGGAATTAGATTCCAACCTCCAGCCATTATCTTGATCTATCAAGGGGAGGCCCAGGACAAAATTCGCCATCATATCATGCCAATCTGAAACTTTTCCAAGTTTTCAGATTGTAGTAGAGCTGCTGAACAGCTAAAGTATAATCCAAGACACAAACTCTACCTTGACGGGGTGTCTCTGCAGCAGTTGAAGAAGTTATTCCCTTTTTTAAAAGGTTTTCTAAAGGGGCAAACCTTGGACCAAACTATGGAACAAATTCAACAGGAAACAACCATTGATCCTGAGGAAGATCTGAACAAACTAGATGATAAGGAACTTGCAAAAAGGAAGAGCATTATGGATGAACTCTTTAAAAAGAATCAGAAAAAAGGATGACCCAGATTTTGTCTATGACATTGAAATAGAATTCCCACAGGATGAGCAGCTACAGTCTTGTAGTTGGGATGCAG
>JAJPUD010000216.1:227315-259987 GCA_023553655.1 Myrmecobius fasciatus | reverse complement strand
ACCTACTATGTGCATTGGTATTTCTTAATCATTTAACCTGGATGGAGTTTGCCATTGGTATATCCATAGTGCACTCTACAGGTGCAAACAAATGTTCTCTGATGATAAACAGGAGGCCTTGGCCTGCCAGGAAAAGACTAAGATAGGTAGATATTACCCAATCCTGAATTCTTAATGCTATGCAAATTAGGCAGAAACTATCTGTGATAAATGAATGGACAGAACAGCTCACTTGATAAGTTTGAAAGATGTGGAAAAGATTTATATACAATAGTTGATCTTTATGTAGGAAATTATTCTCCTTTTCCCAAAATATTATTTAGAGAAGAAAATTTTTTACATATCAGCTCCAAGTACCTCATTAAAGAAAATGATAGTAGTAGTATTTCATTAAATAGAAAAATAATTGTCCCAATCTCTACTTGTTCATTCCTACAAGAGTTTTATCAATGACTTCATAGGCAAGAATTTTTCTTTTATGAGGCTGAAACTTAGCCCTTATACTTAAAACAGACTGGGTCCTCAAGTAGTTGGCAGATTTAGGTAGGGAAACAAAATTAAGAACTGTGAAATAAAAAAATCATTTGAGTACTAATAAACTGATAAACTGATTCCCCAGAAGTATTGGGGGTGTAGGTCTTTGAGAACATAACCAGTCCAGGTCTCCTAACAGATCTAAGTAGCTAGAAAAGAAAACTCACAAGTTTCCCTCTCTGTTGTCCCTCTTTAAAAAGCTTTATGCCCCCAGACTGACCCTACTTTAGATTGTTTCTCTCCAGGCTGAACACTATTCTTTCTGTCTTGGGAGGCAGCATTGTATAATGGGAAGAACATAGGGTCCAAAGTCAGAGGAGCTACAAAGAGGGGGAACTCACAGCTCCAGTGCTCTAGGAAGGAAGAAAACAAGCACTTACTAAGTTTCAATAAAATGTTTCTTAAAATTCATAGAAAAAGAAAAAAGAGGTATGTGCATGAATAGAACACTGGTTAATTACTATTTTGTTAAATATCTATCTTTTAGATATTGTATGAAACAAGTTTTTTATGCCAAAAAACAAACTTGTACAGAGAAAAGTAAAAACACAAAAAATTTGAAAATGGTAAATGGCAGGTAAATAAACTCATTAAGAATATTTTATACAAAAAAAAGAAATGTGAAAAGTCATTTCCCCCTCTTATTTATAGAAGTGAGGGACCATAGTTACAGAATACTACACAGAATGCTTCATTTTTAAATTTGGTATTTAGTTTTCCTGATTTTTTCTCTTTATGTTTTGTCATAACAGATGTTATGGGGGTAGATAAATTGGAAAATGCCTATGATCTAAAAATAAAAGACATCAATAAAATTTATATTAAAAAAATTAACTTCATGAGTACCAGATGAGAAAGTCAGAGCTAGACAACAATTTGATAGGAGGAAAAATAACAATTTTAGTGATTTGAAACTTCAGTATAACTCAGCTATATGATATAGCAGCAAAGCTGGCTATTAAAATCTTAAGAGATATTGAGATGTCTAGTTTGTAGTAGCACATAGTCTGCACATTGAAGAACTACTGATAATTTGTCCTAGACAGGCCACCTATGGATTATTGCATTCAGTTGAGATAATAAATGGAAAGCTTTTGGAAAACCTTAAATTTTACATAAATAGTAGTTATTTTCATTATTGTCTTTATTGTTATTTGCTCTATAACATTTCTTCTTCTCCTTCTCCTTCTTTTGCTCCTCCTTTTCCTCCACAATGGGCTCATACCCATGTTCTTCATAGTCTCCTTCTAACTATCCTTATGATCATAAAGTTCTTAGGGGACATATATATCATCTTCCTACATTAGAAACAACTTAGCCTTTTCAAGTATCTTATTATTTCTCATTTGTGTTTACCTTTTTATGCTTCTCTTGAATTTTGTGTTTGTATATCAAATTTCCTATTCAGCCCTAGAGTCTTTAGGTATGATTTCAAGTCCTCTACTTCAGTAAATATTCCATTTGCCCCCCTGATAGATCACATTGAGTTTTACTGAATAAGTTATTCTTAGCTTTCTGACAGATCTTTAGGAACTAATAAATACCTGAGGAAGCCAGGTGTCATGATGCACTTGAGGTTGAGGCTGGTGGATCACCTGACTTCAGAAACTCTGAGCTCATAGCTAAAGTTCAGATCAACTATAGCTGATTAATTGGGTATTTACATTCAGTTCAGCACCAATATGGTGATCAAAGGCCACCAGGCTGCTAAGGTGGGGCAAGCTGGCTGCTGTGCCAATCAGTGTTAGGATCAGGTCCATGAGTGGCCCTGAACTACATTTCCAGCCTCAAAAACAAAACCATTAGTTGACTAATTGACTAATACCATTCCTGAAAAATGGTAGCCTAGCCTCCACTTAAAAACCTTCCAAATCAATAACATCTAGTCTGAATTTTTTCTTAGGAAAACTTAATAGACAGCATTTATACAGTGCTTTAAAGTGTACAAAAAAAACTTTACAAATATTATCTCATTTGATCCCCAAGACAATGCTGGGAAGTAGGTGTTATTATTATCCCCCTTTTACAGATGAGGAAACTGAAGCACAGGCTTAACCAGGGTCCCATAACATGTAAGAGTCTGAGGCTGGAATTCGACTCAGATCTTCCTGACTACAAGCCCCAAATTCTTTCCAGAGTACACTTAGTTGTCCAAGAAGCTCTAAGGTGACAAAGTGAATAACTCCTTAAAAGAAAATTTCATTACTTGAAAGGAAGGAGAGAATGGAATTCAGTTTTTTTTCAATGATTTGACTCATGTATTACCAGTCCAAAGTGTTGTCCATCACACCACAAAGTCTGACATTAAAATGGGGGATGGGGAGGGGACTGCTGGGGAGCCTGGGTGGCTGACAGCCAATGTCTGCCTGGGCCACGCAATGGAGGAAGGCATCCACCCAGTGCTAACGAAGTCACCAGGACATCTTTCCATAGGATCTGGGGAGGAACAGGCAGGGCAGGATGTGAACTCTTGGGACTTCTCCCTTCCTCCCTGAGAGGAAGCTCCTCCTGCTTCCACCTTTGGACTGATTGTCAGGTTGGTTACAAATGAGTTCTCCTGCCTGTCTTCTTTTCCTGATTAATAAAAAAATATATATGTATGCCCAGTACACACACACACACACACACACACACACACACACACATACACACACACACACACACACACACACACACACACACTTCCCCTCCAAGAGAAAAGGATCAGCAGGGAAGAAAGAATTGTCTCTGCCCTTGAATCAGAGTGACTGCCAACTCTACAAGGAAGGGGTATTTGGATCATTTTCTGAATCCATCCAAACTTCAAGCTGGGAATCAAACTATTCTCTCTCTCTCTCTCTCTCTCTCTCTCTCTCTCTCTCTCTCTCTCTCTCTCTCTCTCTCTCTCTCTCTCTCTCTCCTTCCTTTCTTCCATCTCTCTCCCTCCCTCTCCCTCCCTTCATTTCTCCTTCTCCCTCCCTCCTTTCTTTCCTCCCTCCTGTGTCTCTGTCTCTCTCTCTGTCTGTCTGTATCTCTCTTTTTCTGTCTCTGTCTCTTTTTCCCTCTTTCTCTATTTCTCTCCCTTTCTCTCTCTGTCTCTCTCTCTGCATCTCTCTGTGTGTCTCTGTCTTCATCACTCTCTCCCTCCCTTTATCTCTCTGTCTCTCTGTGTCTGTCTCTCCCTCTCTCTGTCCCTCTTTGACTCTATTGTTGTCTCTCTGTCTCAGTTTCTGTCTGTCTCAGTCTCTCTCTCTCTCTCTGTCTCTGAATCCCTCTCTTCTGTGTGTGTGTATGTGTGTGTGTGTGTGTGTTTCCACTATGCACTGGGGTACCCAGCATCCCTCTTTTCCCCCTAGCCAGTCAGAAAAGGTCATAAAAAGATTTTTTTCTGCAAACAAGACAGCATATAGCAATAACCCTAAAATAGGGTCAGCAATAGAACTTTTAATGGATGCCTCTAATATCTAAAATATGAGAAAAGGTCTGGCCCCCTTTCTGGGCTCAAGTATTCTTAACTATATGTAGCACATAAAAACTCGAGCTGTTCATCTAACTCACTTTGGCTCTGGCAAGGCAGTTGCCTAGAAAATGACTACTGTGTTTCTCTTCAGGGCTCTAAGGATTGTCCTGAGGACTGGAGGGTATTGATTTTCTAGAATTATAGCTTATGGTCTCTCCATGAGTGTATTTTCCATCAAGATTATCAGCTGATTTCAATTAGTCAGTGATACTTAATAATCTTTTAAGAAAAGGATGCTTACTAAGATGATAATAATAAGAAGAGTTAGGTATTTTTTAAATCCCCCAAAAGTCTCCCACCAATGCGTACAAAGCCCAGGGAAAGGTAGGCTCCATTTTAATAAACATTTGTGGAAATCCTTTTGCTAGATTCCTTAAGATTTTCCTGTTACATATATTCTAGCTTTTTTAAACTGGATTCTTTGTAAAACCCTAAATCTATGCCCAGTTTGCCCTTAGCTCCGACAGGGTCTTCAATTAATATGAGGTTGAGGTTAGGATGCTACTGGAAAAGCAGAAAGTCCAAAATTCTCCTGACATTATGAAGTTTATAGGGTAAGGTGAGGGAACCCCAAGGCTATGAGTCCTATGGCTCTGCTTTTTTATGTGTTTAGTTGGAATGTTCCTTCCTCTCTGGTACCAGATATTCAAGTCTATAAATTCAACTAGTTCAGTCTTTTGTCTACACCCCCCAGAGGGTCCAACAGAGTCCTTCAGTCAATCCAACAGACGGCCTGTCTTGCCTACGGAGGTATCTAGGCCTAGTTCAAACCCAGTTAGATGTGTTCTCACCAATAAATATATTTGGTTTAGTGTGTTTTCACCTGCTGGTAAGCAGGTTAGTTTATTTATGTTACTCATAAAACAATGAAGTTACACTAGGTGATTTCTAAGGTCTCATCATCCCACTTTAACATTTTATGATCTGCAGAGAAATGCAAATTAAGACAACTCTGAGATACCACTACACATGTCAGATTGGCTGAGATGACAGGAAAAGATAATGACAAATGTTGGAGGGGATGTGGGAAAACTGGGACACTGATACATTGTTGGTGGAACTGTGAATGGATCCAACCATTCTGGAGAGCAATTTGGAACTATGCTCAAAGAGTTATCAAACTGTGCATACCCTTTGACCCAGCAGTGTTTCTACTGGCCTTATATACCAAAAAGATCTTAAAGGAAAGAAAGGGCCCCACATGTGCAAGAATATTTGTGGCAGCCCTTCTTGTAGTGGCAAAAAACTGGAAATTGAATGGATGCGCAACAATTGGAGAATGGCTGAATAAAATATGGTATATGAATGTCATGGAATATTATTGTTCTTTAAGAAATGACCAGCAGAATGATTTCAGAGAGGCCTGGTGATACTTACATGAACTGATGCTGAGTGAAATCAGCAGAGCCAGGAGATCATTGTACAAGGCAACAACAAGACTATATGATGATCAGTTCTGATGGACATGGCTCTCTTCAATAATGAGATGTTTCAAACCAGTTTCAATTGTTCAATGATGAAGAAAGCCATATACACCCAGGGAGAGGCCTGTGGGATCCGAGTGTGGACCACAACATAGCATTTTCATGCTTTCTGTTGATGTTTTCTTGCATTTTGTTTTCCTTCTCAGATTTTTTTTCTTTGTAGATTTGATTTTTCTTTTACAGCAAGATAATTGTATAAATATGTATACATATATTCGATTTGTCATATATTTTAACATAGTTAACATGTATTGGACTACCTGCCATCTAAGGGAGGACTGGGGGGAAGGAGGAAAAGCAAGTCAGTGTTTTGTTATCTGTATTTGAGTGATTCGTTTGGATCTGTGGCAAGTTAGAGTTTTTTTTTTTGTTTTTTTAATTTAAAAAATAACATAGAATTTACTTTTTAATTTTTTCTCAATAGTATTTTATCTTTTCCAAATTACATGTAAAGGTAGTTTTCAGCATTCATTTTTGTAAGACTTTTGTGTTTCAAATTTTTTTCTCCTCTCTCCCTTCCCCAAGTCAGCAAGCAATTTGATGTAGACTAGATATATACAATACTTTACAACATACTCCTATATTATTCATTTTGTGCAATAAAAATCAGATTAAAAGGGATAGAAAAAGCAAACAAAAAAAGATAAAAATACTATGTTTTGATCTACATTCAGTCCCCATAGTTCTCTCTCTGGATGTGGAAGACATTTTCCATCCTAAGTCTATTGAAATTGTCTTGGATCACTGTATTGCTGAGAAAAGCTAAGTATTATAGTTGATGACATAATCTTGCTGTTACTCTGTACAATATTCTCTTACTTCTGCTCACTTCATTCTAGGTCAAAATCCAAGAGAAACCCAAATTAGAGTCCCCATGAAAAAAGACTATCTTGAAGCTTAATAACATTTGGCCTTTAGCATTCAAACACCTGAAGGGAGAACTCTGCCATGAAATTTCTCTATGAATTCTCTAAGGGGACTGCTTTGGTAGGACAGATCCATTCAGCTAAAAAGCTAGCAGGGGTATCTTTGCAATAGCATTGTAGATTTAGTCTGGACAGCAGTCCAATGCAGGATAACTGAAAGTGACAAGATGGGGAAGCAAGGGACCCTATTTTTTAGGGATTCCTTCCATAGATTTTGAACCACCAAAGAAGATACCCCACACACACCTTCTACTTCCTTGATCCTTTTTCCTCCACTAATGAATTTATTTTCTTAAACTCCAAAGCAAAAAAAATAGACAAAGGGGACTATGATTTATACTTTGTGTAGGGCCCCTTAACCACAGTTGGGGGGAGGCACAGTGTCTGAGAACTGTAGGGATGCAGCTGGGGGCTGGTGCAACCTGGGTTGGCAACCCTGTAATCCTTCTTCAGGTAGTGGAATGTGCTTGACTCAGGAAGACTGAGGCTTGGGGGGTTTGGGGGATGGGGGCAATGAAGCCTCCTTTAAAAAGCCAAAAGCTCAGAAGGGCCGATCCATTGCTTTTGAAAGCTCCTGATGGATGAGCTGCCGACACTCTTGTCAAGTCTCCTCTGTCTCTAGGGCTCCTCTCTATTCTCCCCACCTCCCAGCAGTCCCCATCATTACCCCCAAGTGCTGCCAGGCACTCTGTGAGGTCTGGCTTGTGTAAGGAAAGACTGTCAGTGTCAGGACACGTCAACTCCATGGCCTGCAGCAGGATTGTGGCAGGAGCTTCCATCAGAATACTGTCTGGCCTTCCTTCTCCATCTCCCTCTCCCTCACCTTCTCAAGCTCTTTCAGTCATTCCTGCTCTATGCCCTCGGGTCCTGCATGCCTTTGCTTTCAAAGCTACAACATATTGCTATTAAGGTGGCTTGTCTCCAGGAGGTCTTGAAAATAGGGGCTGGAAGACAGAAGGGGGGCACAGGTAAGGAGAGAATGTATTGGGGGGGCAGGGTGGACTAGTTAGATTAGAATCACAGATTCCAAGAGCTGGAGAGAACTGACTATCTAGTTCAGAAGTTACCTGACCAAGAAGTATCCCCAACACACAATACACACACACATACAAACACTCCATCCTGGACAAATTTCATTCGTTCAATCTCTGCTTGAAGACCTGCAGTGAATGGAGGACTCATTACCACCTGAGACAGCCCTGAGAAATTCCATGGCAGGGAAGAGAGAGAAGCTTAAATTTTAGCACAGTAAGGAGTAGAGAAGAGCACTGGGTGGGTCAAGGTGGCTGCTGAACATTGGACTTTTGTTGGGAGAGGGAGTGGTGAGAAGGAGAACCTCAGTGAACAATTGGAAGAGGCCACTGCAAGCTTGAGAATGCATAGAAAATTGGATTTCTCTGCTCTTACTCCCACTATATGTAGAGATATGACTGGGAAGGTGGGGTTCTGCATATCCATCAGCTATAAAGTCTTAGGGTCATAGGGGACCTCACTGGGCCCGGAATCAGGAAAATTTGAATTCAAATCTGGTCTCAGACACCTATAAGCTGTATGACCCTGAGCCAGTCACTTAACTCTGTCTTAGTTTTACTAAATGTAAAATAAGGATAATAATAACATCTGCCTTATAGGATTGTTGTGAGATCAAAAAAAAATCTTTAGTTGTTTAGCTGTTTTTTTAAGGGTTTAACACAGTGTTTGGCACATGGTAGATGCTATATATAAATGCCTATTCCCTTTCTTCCTTCTTTCAGAGTCCAATACCTTAATTTTTATATATCGGGAAACTGAGACCCAGAGAGAAATAACTAACTTAAGATCCCATAGATTGTTAAACCCTCATTTATGCATCTGGATTAACAATCAATAGAAACTGACAATTAATTAATATCTCTGAAAATGGGAAAAGGAGCCTGGCTCAGAATTTAATAGGAAGAAAAAAGGGGAAAAGGCAGCTAGATGATAGAGTACCATCCCTGGAGTCAGGAGAACCTGAGTTCAAATACGACTTCATACACTTACTAGCTGTGTGATCCTGAGCAAATCATATAATCCCAATTATCTCAAAATTTAAAAAAAAAGAATTTAATAGGACATGTGGTCAAGCAGCTGGGTAGTACAGTCAGGAAGACCTGAGTTGAGATATTAGCCATGTGAAGCTGGACAAAAATCATTTGAACTACTTGAGTCTCAGGTTCCTCAGCTGCAAAATGGATATAATAATAGTAGGCAGCTAGGTGAGGCAATGGATGGAGCACTGGACCTGTAATCAGGAAGAGTTTTTCTGTGTTCATATCCAGCCCCAGAGACTTATTAGTTCTATGACCCTGGACAAGTCACTTTACCTGGTTTGCCTCAGTTTCCTCTTCTGTAAAATGAGCTGTAAAAGAAAATGGCAAACCACACCAATATCTTTGTCCAAAAACTCCCAGATGGAGTTACAAAGAATAGGACATGACTGAAAAACAAAAATCTACTTTTCTACCCCAACAGATCAACTACTGCAACTAGGTGATTCAGAGGACAGAGCAATGGAAAATCCTAAATGGGGCTACACAGAGTCAGGCCTTACTGAACAATAACAAATTCTAATTCTTAGTGGAGGAGTAGTCCTGACAAGATGGGAAGAGTGAGGAGGGCAACCAAGACACAACAATACCAAGCAATAGATTGATTTGATGTATAGAATGAGTGGCAGAAGAATCCAGGGTGACCCTGAAGTTGTGAGTGTAAGAAACTGAGAGCACAACAGAGAAGTTTGGAAAAGAAGTTTGGGGGATAAAGGCAAGAAGTTGTTTGGTTTTTTTTTAAGATACTGAGTTTGAGACGCCTACAGGAATCCAGTTTGAGATGTCCAATAAACAATTGGTGATATGAAATTGGAATTCAACACAGATGGTAAGGTTGAGAATTATCTACATAGAAGTCATTGAATAGATAGGTCTGTTGTAATGAAGAGATTATCAAGGTAGGGGAGGGGGAAAGAGGGAAGGGAGAGGGAAAGAGAGGAGGTGGAAGAGAGGAAGGGAGACAGAAAGAGAGAGACAGAGACAGACAGAGGCTCAGAGAGAGAGCCTGAACTCCATATATATATATATATATACATATATATATATACTATATTTGTATGTATACTCTCTACCAATAGAATGTAAGCTTCTTGCAAGTAGGGATAGTTTTCTTTTTGTCGCCATTTTAGCATAACGTTTGGTATATAGGAAGCACCTGACAAACCTATGACTTTGTAGAATCTGGTTCTTGTGTTTAATATATATATATGTATGTATGTATGTATATATGGGGTGGGGAGAGAGAGAGAGAGAGAGAGAGAGAGAGAGAGAGAGAGAGAGAGAGAGAGCATGAGCATCATTCTTTGCCTAGAATAAATTATTGTGGAAGACTGGGTTTCCAAAAGTGTATAATGGAAAGGCAACTCTACCCCCCCCCATCTCTCCCTGTCTTTTGGAATCCCCACCTTCCTTCAAGGCCCAAGTCAGGTATTATCTACTAAGAAGAACTTTTCCTGATCTTCCCTGCTCCCACCCCAAGTAGTTAAGTAATCTCTGCCTTCTCATATTACCTTATTATCAAATCCCACTAGTGGAAAGTAAGGTCCCTGAGGGCAGAGTCTATTTCAGTTTCTTTCTTTTCCCCCTTAATCTTAGTAGCCTAGTGTCTATAGTGTTTTATTTATAATAAGCACATACTTATTTGTTTATTGTTTGTTGAACTGGACTGATTTCCTGGAATTGATTAAATACTTTGAGCCATAGTTTCTTATTTCCTTTTTTTTTTAGAGATCACTTGCACACTTTAGTCTGATGAGGAATTTACCATCCTCTGAGGTGGGGAGCTAGAAAACCTGGTATATTGGAGCTGATATTCAAGAAGATAATCAACATTCTTCTCCTCTTGTCCCAGGAAGAATTATCAGCCTCCTAGCTCCCAAAGAAAATCTGGGCCAGATTACTGTGTTTTGGATTCATCCTTCCCTAGGATTTCAGGACAAAGAAGCTACAAGAGGGAGGTGAGGTCAGAGGGCGGATAAATCACTCTTAGGAGCCAAAAGAAATCTTAGAGACTATCTAGTCCATCATCCTCATTTTACAAGTGAGATATTATATGTAAAGCACTTTGCAGACTTTAAAGCCCTACATAAATATTAGCTAATATTCTTCTAAGGGTACCTAGGTGGCCCAGTAGTTAGGAAGTCAGGAGTCAGAAAGAGTCATCTTCCTAAATTCAAATCTGATTTTAAAAATTTACTCATTGTATGACCCTGGCCAAGTCACTTAACCCTACTTGCCTGGAATTCCTCAACTATAAAATGAGCTGAAGAAGGAAATGGTAAATCATTCCCAAGATCTTTGCCAAGAAAACCCCAAACAGGGTCACGAAGAGTCAAAAGCTTTTGAAAAACAATATTATTCTTATAGATTGGGAAATTGCATCCTAGAAAGGGCAAAGGAAATGCCCAAGATCATAGAGATAACAAGTTCTGGATTCAAATCCAGATCCTCAGATTCTGAATCCTCTTTTCTATTATCCCTGCTCTTCCTTCTTGCCCCTAACACAAATATATTCATCTCCTTTTGCTGCCCTGCTCCTTCTCACCTGGCCCCTCTTTGCTTCTACCTTTCTCATACCACTCACTATTTCCCATTGCACCCACCACCCAAGTAGTCTGATCAGCAAGGCCACAGTAAGAAGGAAGCCCTAGCAATATCTCCCCTCCATCCAGATAACTTTTGGCTTTTTCTTAACAGTGGAAACACCTGAGTCCTTCTAATGACCCTGGCAATCACTTAGCAAGGGGGAAATCAGGACCTTTGCCCTTCCCCCAGTTAACAAATGATGGGGTTAATAGGGAATCCTCTTTCCTTTCCTCAGTGCTGCTGGTGGGGGTCCAGCTCTAAAATGACCTGGGGACACATCAGACAGTGATAAGTTGCGATTCCCATCTCCTTTTATCCTGTTTAGAATACATTGGCTTTCCTCTCACAAAACCCACTTTGCCCTTCTTGCTCCTGGCTGTTGTGGCTACACAAGACAATTTGCTGATAGTTTCTCCCAAGAGGGAGGGTCCATCCCCCCACTCCCATGCCTCCCTTGCAGAGCACTAATGTCTCCTTTCTGTAGCTCCCTAAACCAACATCTCCTCCCTCTGGCAGGTACTGGAGAGAACCATTACCTATTCCTGCCCACAGTGGATCATGCAAATATTCTTGCAACACTTTCTCCTATGAAAGGTCATTGCCCTTTAAGGTTCTTCTTATATCTAAAGGGAAAGGGATCAAGGAAAGGAACAGCAGAAAAGTTTTTTAAAAGGTTTTTTTTAAAAATTATTATTTTTAGATAGTATTTTAATTTTCTAAATATATGCAAAGATAGCTCTCAATATTCACCTTTGTAAAACCTTATGTTCCAAATTTTTCTCCCTCTTTTCCCCCTTCCCCCTCCAAGCAATCTGATATAAGTTAAATGTGTGATTTTTCTAAACATATTTCCATATTTGTCATACTACACACACACACACACACACACACACACAAATCAGATCAAAAGGAAAAAAAAAAGAACCAAACAACAAATTGTTGGTATTGTTGTAAATGTTATAAATTCTCAGATTTAGGAGAGATCAGATGGTGGTCCTCACAGGGACTAAAGAATGGGAAAGTAAATATGTACTATTCAGCAAAGGGAGGATAGTTGTATTCTGTCTTGATCAGGCCATACTGGGGTATTGTGTGGCACTACAGTTGAGGAAGGATGTTCTGGGAGATGGAAAGTTTCCAAAGGAAGTCAACTAAGATACCCTTGAATCCATGCTATATAAGAATTAGTGGAAAGAACTATAAATAATTAGCATAAAGAAGACTCAAAGCAGTACAGAACAAGTGAAGCATTCTCTTAGGAAAGAGGGATCAGAATTGTTCCATATGGTCCTATAGGACAGAACCAGGAACAATTGACAAAAGTTATAAAGGCAAAATTTGATTTGATATCAGAAAAAAATGTCCTAATAATTAGAGCTGTGCAAAAAATGCATTGGATTGCCTTAGGAAGTAGGGTTCTGTCCCTTACTGAAGGTCATCAAGCAGTGATTGAATGATCACTCAGTAAATATACATATACATACATATATATATATATATATATATATATATACACACACACATATATTTGCTGAGGCAATTGGGGTTAAGTGACTTGCCCAGGGTCACACAGCTAGAATGTGTTACATGTCTGAGACCAGAATTGAACTCAGGTTCTTCTGATTTCAGGGCTGGCTCTCTATCCTCTGCACCACCTAGCTGCCCCTCAGTAAATATATTTTAATAGGGATTGATTTTCTATTGTGAGTTGGACTAGATAGAGGCTGAAGTCTCATCCAACTCTGAAATTCTATGGCATTCAGTGATTCTAAAGTAGTCCTCTAGGAGCCAGCTGACCTTAGCTCTAATCTATACTCCTAATACAGGATTCAGAGCTGGAAGAATCCTTGGGGAACATTTAATCTAGCCTCCATCACTGTACAAATGAGCAAACTAAGGAACCAAAAGGTTACAATGACATACTCAAGTTCCCTTAGATTGAGCAAGTCACGTCATTTCTTTTTTTATAATAGCTTTTTACTTTCAAAAACATGCAAAGATGGTTTTCAACATTCACCCTTGCAAAACCTTGTGTTCCAAATTTTTCTCCTTCCTTTCCCCTCATCCCTTTCCCCTAGATAGAAAGTAATCCAATATATGTTAAACATGCAGTTCTTCTATAAAGTCACTTAATTTCTCTCTCAATGTTCTGTTTCTGTAAAGTAGGAATAATAATACCAATAGTATCTATTCTTTGTGAATTTTTATGTTTTAAGGGTGTTACTTATAAACAACATATTGTTGAATTCTGTTTCCTAAATCATCCTGCTACACTCTGCATCTGACACTGAGAATTAGTATCTAGTAAAATTACTCAATGATTCTAGGAGACAAGTTGAACTTGGAAAATCCCCTATTCTATTTTAGGTCTATTTTACCCATAGGATCTTAATTTTACAAAGTAAATTACTCTTGGTTGTGAGCTTTTTTGTTTTGCCTTTTGTTATAACATTCAAAATGTTATTTCCTTTCTTGTATTCTGCTTCATTTTTTTCTTTAATCTTGACTGTGGTTCTTTGGTACTTGATCTCTTTCTTCCCTCTTACTTGTATTATTCTTTACTTGAGATAGAAACTCTGAATTTTTACTATAGCATTTTTGTTTGTATTTAATTTGATGTTTCTTTCAGAAGGTAACCAGTGTGGGGCAGCTAGGTGGCAGTGGCTAAAGCACCAGCCCTGAAGTCAGGAGGATCTGAGTACAAATCTGGTCTCGGACACTTAACATTCCCTACGTGTGTAACTCTGGGCAAGTCACTTAACATCAAATGCCTCAGCAAAAAAAAAAAAAAAAGGTAACCAGTGAATTCTTTTTATTTTCATTTTGCCCTTTGGATCTAATTGCTCTGAACAGTTTTCTTTTATGATTTCTTTATGTCCCAATTTTAAAATTTTGTCATGGTTTTCAGAATTCAGTGATTCCTGAATTATCCTTCCTCATTCTGTTTTCTAATTATTTGTTCTTCTAATCATTTAATTGTATTGTAATATTTATTGTTGACACATCAAATCATTGAGCTCTATTTGCTCCATTCTATTTTTCAGAGAAACATTTTCTGGGGGCCATTTATCCACTCTCTGCTCTAAGCTGTTTATTCTCTAGTATTTCAATCGTTTGTTTCTTTCTTCCATCATTCAAAGAGTCCTTCACATCAATCCTTCTTTTTATCCTGGTTTCTCTGATGATGATTTTAGAATTATTTCCTTTCTCTGGAATTTTATCATGGAGTTCTTTTAACCCATAACATTTTTTTTATTGGTATGAGATTTATGGAAGAAGCTTGGGTGTTGTAACAGATGGAGCACTGGGTTAGGAATCAGGAAGACTTCTCTTCTGGAGTTCAAATGTGACCTCAAACACTTACTACCCATGTGAACCTGAGCAAGTCACTTTACCCTGCTTGCTCAGTTTCCTCATCTGTAAAATGAGTTGGAGAAGGAAATGGCAAACCACTCCAGTATCTTTGCCAAGAAAACCTTAGTCATGAAGAGTTGGACATGACTGAAAAACCACTGAGCAATCAAATCATCAGTTTCAGTTCTTGGATTGTCTTTTTCTGCAAAGCCAGTAATATCTGTTCTCTCCCTATACTGTGGTGTGGGATGGTTAGGTAGAGGTACTATTTTTTGCTATAGTTCTAGAAGGGATAATGTGGTATATATAATGTAGTATAAGGGCTATGTTCTTCCTTACTTCAAACCCAAACTTGCTTTTCTGTGTCAGTTTTGTTTGGCAACTGGATTTTGATTCACCTCTCTCACTGTCATTCCTATATCAAAAATTTGAAATTCAGCACAAGCCCTGAAGGCAAAGGACCTGAGTTCAAATGTGATCTTAGACACTTAACACTTCCTAGCTGTGTGACCCTGGGCAAGTCACTTGACCCCAATAGCCTCAGCCAAAAAAAAAAAAAAAATTGAAATTCCACCAGACAGCACTAACTTTAAGCATATCTTCTGGGGGATTCCCCAAATCCTTAACCCTGCTTGCCTTGATTTCTTTTTTTTTTTAATTTTATTATTTTTATTACAGCTTTTTATTTTCAAAACATATGCATGGATAATTTTTCAACACTGATCCTTGCAATACCTTATGTTCCAAATTTTCCCTCCCTTCTCCCACTCCCTCTCCTAAATGGCAAATAATCCAATATATGTTAAATGGTTTTTTTTTTTTTGTTTTGTTTTGTTTTGTTTTTTAAATCAGTATTTACGGGGAAGCTAGGTTGCACAGTGGATAGAGCACCAGCCCTGAAGTCAGGAAGACCTGAGTTCAAATTTGGTCTCAGACACTTAACATTCCCTAGCTGTGTGACCCTGGGCAAGTCACTTAATCTCAATTGCCTCAGCAAAAAGCAAAAAAAAAAAAAAAAATCAGTATTTGCAGAGGTAGCAAGGCATAATGAATAAAGAGCCAGACTCAAATCCAAGAAGACTTAAGTCCCAACTCTAACACATACTGGTTATATTTTCCTGGGAAGTCATTTAACCTTCAAGTACTTTAAAGCACTCTCTAAGACTATGAGTTGCAAAAAAGATGCTGATCTGCATTAATAAGAGTTTCTTCCCTCAGGTGTTTCTCTTACTGAGGAAATCACAAATTCAGACCTTAACTTTATTAGAATTTATTTAGATAATCAATACATTAATCATTGGATAAGGAGCTTACATTTGGTTAACCAGCATTTATTAAGTATATACTATGTACCAGCCACTATGCTAAGACCTGGAGATACTTTAATACAAGCAAAAAGACAGCCTCTATCTTCAAAGAACTTCTATTCTAAGGGGGAAAGACAACATATAAAAGAGAAATAAAAAGTATATGGAATAGAAGGTAGAAACGTCTAGAAGTCGCCAGAAATATGACTATTCTAATGGGGGAAGACAACATAAAAAAGAGAGCTGCAAAGTATAACAGATAGGAGTTAGGGGCGTTTAGAAGTCTAGAGTCAGAAATTTGACTAAAAGAGTATTGAAATAGAGCTGGCCTGGGGCAGCTAGGTGGCGCAGGGGATAGAGCACCAGCCCTGAAGTCTGGAGGACCGGAGTTCAAATCTCGTCTGCGAAAACACTTCTTAGCACTTAACCCCAATTGCTTCAGGAAAACAAAAACAATCAGTCCTTCTAAAGGACTCTAGACTCAAGTACACTTCTGGTGTTCCAACAGACAAAGTCATTCTTTCTATCCCTCTTGACAACCTTGTGATCTCCGAAAGATCACAAGACAAAGCTCTCATATTAGCATCCATAGAAGCGTCCATTGGAGCAGCAATGGCATTGGCAGCGTCTGTGCCAGGAGCTGATAGACACAAAGAGAGCAAACCAGACACACTGAGGAAAGACAGCCGCAAGATTTTATAAGGGCATTGATCTTTGGCACAATAGTAATGAAAAGCAATTAATCTCAAAGTGGATTCGGATAGTGTTGGATCCAGCCCAGTCCTTGCCAGTAGCAAGACGCGGGCAAAGGTATTTCCCCTTTCTGGACCTCAGATTATTTCTTTGTATCATTGGGGTAGGGTCCAATCCAGTTCTAATAGTACAGAAACACGAAGGTGAACGCAGGGCAAAGACGTGGCAAATGGAGATAGCTTAAAGGGGCGAAAGAACTACAGAGTACAAAGACTTCCAAGAGTTCAAGCACAGTCACACTCAAAGAATCCCAGGCGCCAGGGCGGAACGCGACCGCCCCGCCCCCATGGGGCGGGGCTAGAGCAGAAGACAAGCGCTCCCCGCCTCCTGGCCTTCTAGTCTTTTCACTCAGGACCCATGAGGGTCCTCCAAGACTAACTATCATAATTGCCTGATTCAAATATGTCATTTATCCTCCATATCTCTTCCTGAATGAACTAAGCAGCCTCATTCATTGCCACAGTAGAGACCTATAAAAGACCCTTTTCTTCTTTCCCTTTGGCATACCTTTCGGTCCCATCCTCCAATTAGTTAATCAGGTGCCCATGTAGGCAACCCAAAGTAAGAACCGGAAATAGTGTTGGGACCTGAAACCGGAAGCCGGAAGTAGGTTTGTGGTGGACGTGTTCAGGGGAGCCGGGAGCCGGCGGGACCGAGCTATGGAGCCGCTGTACCAGCAGACCCACAAGTGAGGGCCTGATGGGGCCGGGGCGCAGGACTCGAGGAGCCCCGGACCTAGGGGTGGGGTGGTGGGCCGAGGCTATCGGATTGCAGTCAGTCGGTTACCGAGGACGCCAGGACCCCCCTCCCTGTCTCCACTACCCAGGGCTGGGCTCTCTAGCCAGGCTCGCCTGTCAGCAGTGGGGGGCGTGGTGGGAGGGGCGGGCCTGGAGCTGAATTCCTTTTACTTTCCATATTCAAGGACCCCGTCTAAGCTCTCTATTTAGAATCCCTGGTCTCTGAGTGGGTCTTCTTTGGAAGGGCAAGCTCCGTACTCTCCGCCCAGCTCAGCCCCGGGCTCTGAGCTCAACAGACGCCTAATAAATGTCTATTCCAGAGAAGAATTTGGAGGTGTTATGCATTATGGTGTAGTGAAAAGAGTGCTGGATTTAGAGTCCAGAGAACTAGATTAAAATCCCAGTTCTTCTACCTAAGTGATCTCACTTTTCTGGGGATTAGTTTACTCTCCTGTGAAATGTAAGCATGTTAGGCCAGGTGATCTCTTAGGGTCCCTTCTAGCTCTAAATCCAATGGTCAGTTAAAGGCAGCGTGTACCACAGGCGCACCTACTTTTTTTAAGTCTGTTTCACTACCGTGCCTCAGTTTTTCCTCTACTCCATTCTTTGGTCTTTACTTTTTTGTTTTTCTCTATCATTTCCTTTTTCCCTGTCTACTTTCTTTAGGCTTTTTAGTGAAATAATATTTAGTCATACAGGAAACCTTCGTGTTAAAAGATGTCACTGAGCCCTGGGTTAGTCTTTTCAAGCTAGAATAACTAAAAATGTTGCAATGTGTTAAGAGAGATAATGTTTTAAGAAGGCAGAGGAAGGAGAGAATATTGCAGTCTTCAGTCCTTGATAGCAAATATTAAACACCTGTAATGTCTCAGGTACTTTAAGGGCAGCTAGGTGGAGCAGTGGATAGAGCACCAGCCCTGAAGTCAGAAGGATCTGAGTTCAAATCTGTTCTCAGACACTTAACATTCCCTAGTTGTGTGACCCTGGGCAAGTCCCTTAACCCCAATTGCAGGGGGGGGGGGGGACGACGACACTATTTCAGGTACTTTGCTAGGATATGAATAAAAAAGGGAGATTTCTGTCCGCATAGGACCTATATTATTACACTGGGCTTAGGGTAGGAGAATGGACAGTTAACAGTATATTTATAAATACAAAATATATATCAAATAAGTACCAAACAATTAGGATGGCTTGGGAACTGGGCTTAGGGTAGGAGAGTGGACAGTTTACAGTATATTCATAAATACAAAATATATATCAAAAAATAAGTACTAAACAATTAGGATGGCTTGGGAACTGAGAGTGAGGAGGGGACTTTGAAAAATATGAAACTTAAGCTGAAGAAAGCGAGAAGTCGAGGAAATGGGTGAAAACATTGCAGACATAGGGCACAACCTTTGTAAAGGTAAGACCAAAGTGAAATATTGACTGTGGAAAATAGCAAATAGGCCACTTTGGTTGAGAGGTAGAGTGGAGGTGAGGGAGTGGTGTGTAATAAGCCTGCAAAGATAGGCTGAATCCAGGTTGTGAAGGATTTTAAATTCCAGACGAATTTGTTAGTTTATCCTAGAGGCAGTGGGATACCATTGGAACCTCTTGAGCAGGGGACTGACATGATCAGACCTACCTCTTAGGAATCTCAAAATTGCCAGCTTTTAGGGAATGGATTGTTGAAGGAAGAAACTGGTTGCAGGGAACATAATTAGCTATTATAATAGTTTGGGTGAAGTGGAACTGAATTGTAGTGGTGGTAATGTGAAGAGAGAGGAGACAGACCAAAGATGATGAAAAGTTAAAATCAATAAAATATCTTTTATAATAACTAGTATTACTTAAGTGACTCTAGCGTAGGGAAACTGGATGTGTCACCACACTAGTCACCCCAAGGCTTTCTGAAGCTAAGCTGAAATTTGTGTTATGCACTAATGTTTTATACAACAATTTTAACTACAGTTGAATTCTTAAAGGAAAGATCTAAGGCTTTTTTTACTTGGAAATGATAGTTTTTAAGAGCATGGAACAAGTGTTAAGTGATAGCGGAATGGGTAAAATCTCTATGACCTCCAGAAGACCTCTAAATTGTATTATGGTAGAATTTTGTTTCTACCATAGTATATATCACTATATGACTCATTTCCCTTCTAGAGGATTGGGAGGTGAGACAGTTGACATTCAGCTTCTCTTATATTAAGAAATAATTTGGATTTGTCAAGGGAAAGAGTACCCGATCTTCCTTCTTCTGGAATCGTTAATTTTTTGTATTGCTTTTTAACGCCTTAAATAGGTGGCTTGGCAGGTGGGATGTTTTAAGGTGGAGAGAGCTGGGCAACAATAGAAGTTGCAGGTGATATCATGACATTCTGCCTTGGTAGGCTTCCCCCTTCTCCCTCCCTTCCCCCCTCTCCCCCAGTCTGACAAGAAGATAATTTTATGTTTCATTCTTTTCCTCAGGACCATACTTGGTTTTTCAGTTCCTCAGTTTGGCTTCTATTTAGTGATCTTTTCTTCTACATTGTTATAAGTTTCTAGTCATATTTTGAGTAATCTTATTTCAATCTATCAGTTCATACAAGTCTAAAAATGTTTTTCCAAAGTTCTCTTCATTTTTAATGGCACAATAACATTCTATTATATTAACATGCCATAATTTTTAACCCATTCTTTAATTGATGAACACCCACCTTGTTTCCAGTTCTTTGCCACCACAAAACATGCTTCTGTGAGAATATTTTGGTAAATATTGGACCTTTGTTCCTGCCTTTGACTTCTTTGGAATCTATGCCCTGTCCTGGAAATAATGAGTTACAGGGAATGGAATTTAATCACTTTTTTTGCATAATTCCAAATGGATCTCCAGACTAGCTGGGCCAGTTGCTATCTCTTCCAGATATATCCGTGTGCCTGTCTTCCTGTGTCCCCTCCAACATTTACTGTTCCCATTTCTTCGATCAATTAATAAAGAAGTTATTACTATGTGCCAGGGATATATACAAGAGATATACATATAAAGAGGGGAACAATCCCTACTCAAGAAGCTTATATTCTATTGGGGTTGATAAGTACATGTGTCAATCTGTACAAAGTAAATATAAAGGCAATAAATATAAGATAGGGAAGGAGATCATTAACAGTTGGAATGTGATCAGGAAAAGTTTCACAAAAATTCTTGAGTACTTCTTGAAGTTTGTGCTTGAAGAAAGAGAGGGATTCTTTAAGCAAAGAATGCATTCCGGTCGTGAAGAATAGCCAAAGGAAAGGCACAGAGAAGGCTTATTTGACTGGATAATAGAGTGCCTTGGGAGGTATGTTAATAACCCAGTACATCATTTTGGTTTCCTGGGTTTAAAACATCAAAAAGAAGGAAAACCCTAGCATATCAATTAAAGAGTACATCTCTCCCAAGGAGAGTAATATTTTATTTTGCCCTGGTTGCCGTGAACAAAGTTATATTTTTTTTCCTGCTTAAAAAAAAGAACTAAGAGTTTTCAACATTTAGGACTCACATTCTCCTGGTGAAAGCTGGGACTGGAAAGATTGATTGGGGTCTACTTATGAAGCACTTTAAAAGCTAAACAAAAGTTTTATCTTTTTTTTTTTTTTTTTTTTTTTTTTTTTTATCAATTTAAAAAAAAAATTATATTTTTTTTTTTTTTTTTTTTTTTTTTTTTTTTACCAATTTTCAATATATAAGATAAAACTGGAGAGTTACTTTAATTCAACATCACATTTTTAAGCAAGTTCATTGTAATCTAATCAGTATAAAACTTTCTATGGATAATCCACTGGAGCTTTGCTCTTAATATATGTCTTGTGCTTGCAGATAGTATACCTAATAGCTTTGTTATATAGAGCCTTCTTTTTATTCAAAGTAGTAGGATTTGCCTCTGTTGGGAATCCTCTTCTTGTGCTAAAACAAATTGTGATATAATCTAAAAGTTAATTATTTTTGGTGATCTAAGATAAGATAATTTCATTGCTACTAAGGATTTATCTATTATAAGAGTATGGCTCAGCAATTTATTAAGACATCTCATTTAGTTATTTGGCTAAAGGATGCTATTAATGGGTCTGTGGTCCCATTTTATTTTGCAAAAAGAAAACCCATTCAGAGTCCTTCAGATTATTGTCTAGATCTATTGTCAGTTTTTCTTAAATATATACAACTGGTCTCAAGGTTAGTATGAGTAGCTCAGCACAAATCAATTCCAGTAAGGGGGGTGGAGGGGAGACAACTAAAAGTGCTCCATTATAAGTATCATGGAGTATAAGTGCCGGGATTATATTCCAGCAATTGCCAGAAAATCTTTATATGAATTCACTTGGATGACTTGAATTCATATACAACTTTGCAGGTACTGGACAGAGTTAAGAGATCTCTATTTTAGTCGGCTCTGCTAACATAGTGAGGCCAATGTACCAACTGGATGAAGACAAGGCACTCTACCTCTCCAGGGGTTAGGTTTGTCTGAAAATTAGACTAAATGGGATGACCCCACCAATCCTAGCTCTAACATTTGTGATTCTTAGTGTCTTTAAAAGAGGAAGAAGAAAAACAAAACAAAACTTTTCCTAGTCATGTTGTAGTGAACCATACAAATGCCAACCCCTACCTCTTGAGGTTGCAGAAACAATTGTAGTAAATGGGAATAGTTGAAAACATATGATTGAAATGACTTATTTGTTTTGCCAGAACTTTGAACTCAAACTTATCTTTTGCCACGTCTGAAGGAACACTGAAATTAGTTATGGCATCTGAAATCTATACTTGTCTAATTTGATTTGAGTTCATGTCAAACCCACATAGATAATAAATTGGTCCAAAAAAAAGTGAACTTTTTTACTACATAATATTGTACTTGGTCTTATGTGTTGGGGTAAAATTAATAGACTAGTTTTATCCACATTTGTTAAGTTCTGGTATATGTTAAAGACACTCTAATTTGTTCCCCATCATGACAGAAAGTTCTTCCTTTTTAAGTTTTCCTCGGGAACAATGTCCTTTGGCAAGTAGACTATATAGAAGCAATAAGATGAGATAAAAGAAGTGAATGCACTTAGAGATCATTTATCTTTCAGGCAGAAAGTGGAATAGATTATTTTGCATTTGCTGTATCTACTTTGAACCTCAACAGCTAAGAATAATAGCTGCCCAAAACAATTATCTTTGTACTACAAGGCAAAGTGGAGATTGTATTTAATAGATTTCACAAAGTCAGTTTTTTTAATTCCTCTCAAAATTTTCGTTCAACCCGTAACATACTAAAAGACCTCAGACAATGAATTATTTCTATTTTCCTTTATTGCTGTCTGGTTGTTTCACTGACTCATCAATTCTGCTGGTTTCTGTTATCAATTAAACATAGTATGGATCTTTAAAAACTTCCATTTCACAGTATTCCCCAATTAACAGAGTTCTAATGTCTTACTCTCCCAGATAGCCATACTTTTTGTTGTTTTGGGATTCCCAGTTTGGTTTAAAACAGACTTTCTGGATATAAATCAGTTATTATAATGAGTTTTTTGCACTCCTTATTTTGAGTTAGGTCTTTTCAGATCTGTAGATTGTGGGATTTTGAATTGGAAGGGTATTTAAAAGATCCTGTTATCCAGGTGAGGAAATTAAGACCCAAATAGGTTATTGGAGGCCACACAAGTAATAAATAGAGTGGAGATTAGAACCCAAGTTATCAGATTACATATTCACACATTCCCATTATGCCTCACTGATGTAGCATCAAAACTAGAACTTTTTTGTTGGCTGTCTTTCCATAGGGCTGTTCAAAGAACATTGAAGTCAGAATAGGAAAAATCAGTGGTATTTTCCCTGCCCTCTTTTTTTTTTTTTAAAGCAATAGTCTTTCCAGATTAAGAGTTAATATAACAGACAAAAATATGATGGGGACCTATGGTAAAGACTTATCAGTAGTGTTACTTTGCTTTCTTGGTATTCTCATGCCTAGAATCCAAAGTTACAATTTGTAGTGATTTTAAATGGCATATAATCTATCTGCCTATTACCTCCAGTCTTGATATTTTCCATGAAGGAGTTTTTGTGAGGCAACTCATCCCATTTCTGGCAGCTAGACAGTTTCTCCTTATATCTTCTTATATATATATATCTCCTTATATGAAACCTGTCTCCCTTTAACTTGCCAACCAAAGGATCAGAATCACATTTTTTTTTGAGTTTGATATACTGAACAATCCATAACCCCCCCAAAAATACACACTATAACAGCCTGCAAGTGATTAAATTTCTTATCAAAAACATCCATTGAGGAACAATCCTCTACCTCCCTGGCCATCAGATATTTTTGGATAGTCAAATAACTGAAGTTTTCTTTGGAATACCACTCATTATTCCTGGTCTAACTTCTGGGATTAAACAGAATATGTAAACCCTTTTCCGAATCATAGCCTTTCAACTACTTGAAGACGGGTAACATGACCCTTGAGCCTCTTTTTCTAAGTGAAATTCTCCCAGTTCCTTCAACAGATCTTCATATGAAATTAATTCAGTGTTCTTCACCATTCTGATTGTTCACTACATGCAGTGTACCACATCTCTGGAATCCCCACCTCTGAAATGAAGCAGAGGGAGAAGTCTCCTAATATGTTCTTTTTTTGGGCAGATATTCTAAATAATTATGCAGCATTACTTGCACTTTTTTATGGTTCTTTCTGTTTATAATGTATATATTGTTTTCTTGACGCTGCTTACTTAATTTTATATCCATTCATGTAAATTTTTCTATGCTTCTGTGTTCATGTTCATCATTTCTTTCAGCTCAGTAATATTTTTACAATTCGTGTGCCACAGTTTAACTCCTCCCCATTCTATGAACATCTGCTTTGCTTCCATTTCCTTTTTTACCTCAAAAAGTGCTCCTATAAATATTTTTATATAGAACCTTTCTTTTTGTCAGTGATCTCTTTGAGAGTGTTTACCTATCAGCGGAATCTCTATCTCAGATGGTCATTTTAGTCACTTTATTTGCATAGTTCCAGCATGTTTGTCAGTTCACAGCTCCTCCAAGAGTGCATCAGTTTTTCTACAGCCCCTTCAGCATAAACTGTTCCCATCTTTTGTCATCTTTGCCATTTTGCCAGATTGAAGTAAAACCTTAGTGTTATTTTTATTTCTGTTTCAATTATTAGTGGCAATTTCACAACCAGTCTTGCAAACATCACTAACAGTGATTTAACAGAAACATCTGGCAATTCTTTTAAGTACCTGTTCATTTCACCAGTTAATTTGAATTCATTGAAGTCACTCAAGTGTTCTTTTATAATTTCTTATCTTGGGTACTAAATTCCTGGTTGTAATTTTGGTCTTGCCATTTCCAGTGCAAAGAGCATTCTCTTGCAGAAAAAAATAGACACACAATAAAAATGAAACAGCTCTGTCTTTTCTAATTTGTCTGTTTCCTTTGCTCTTTTCCTCAAGCAAGGGCCCTGTCCCTTCTTTGATCCTTTTAGTACCCACCCCTTCTGATACAGTTTTAAAACTTTTTTGTTGTCTAAATTTCCACACTAGCTTCCACATTGATCTCTGAACAACTTCCATTTTTTTCTCCTTATCAGAATTGTCCCCTTTTATACTCTCAGAATTTCATTCTTTAGAGTTTACCATTTTTCTTTGTCTTCCCCATAGAACTTTAGTTTAAGAGATCGTTTGAAATCTACTTCCTCTGATCTGGGGTGCATGTCACACTATGCCAAACTTCTCTATCACAAATATGAAAGCTAATTCCTTTGGGATACTCATCATTTCCACTCCAGCTATAAGCTTTTTCCTGTTCATGAAAATCAGATCAAGTAGTTTAATTCTTATTGCTTCTTCTACCTTAGAAAGTTGAAATTATCATTAAGGCAAGTTAAGCATGTAGTTGCTATCTTTTTTGCAGAGAGCATTTCAACAGTTCCCCATCACTACTGTATCATTCCTCTATTCCCAGTCTTGTGGACTATTTCTCAAGTTTCCATCTCTTTCCTCTCCCTGTCCCTATAGTCTATATAGCATACACCAATGACAATTTTGCTTGTTTCTCCTTCTGTTGCTGTTTACCCAAATGCTCTCTATTATAATTCTCCTTTCTAGTTAACTGATTTTCCTTTTGTGAATGTTCCTTTTTAAAATCCAGTGCTACCCCCTTAATTTCATTTTTACTTATGTAACTTCTTTTGAATAAGATGCACCCATTCAGAACTATATTCTAGTTATAAGCTTTATCCCACTTCTCAGTGATAGCTATGGAGTAAATTTGCCTACTTGCATTAGGACCTATGTAGTTTGGGTTGGCTAAATTTTGGGCATTTGAGTTCAGATATTGGAAGCCAAGTGTTTTACTTACCATTTTTTCTGTTCTTTATGGATCAATAGTGAATAAAATCCACACTCTCTTGCACATGCTGATCCTGGCTCCCTTTTTCCTCATGCCCATCTAAGTCATTGCTGGGCTACAAATCTCCTCAGGCAGCTGTTGCTCATATGCAGTAACTATTAAATGTTTCCTGTGGAGCTTGATGCCCCACATCATGCTACTCCTAATTTTGAATTGGAAGGGACCAACCTTCACCTTGATAGAATCATTTTTGTAGCATTCCTGACCAATAATGATCCTGCTTCTACTGTCAGACCTCCAATCTAAGGAAGCCCATGACTCCTGAAGAAGCTTGTTCCAACCCATATTGTTTAGAAGCTTCCCTTCCATGGAGCTTAAATCTATCTCTGTCATTTCCACTCATTAATCTTAATTTGACTTGGTGGGCTCTGCAGAATAAATTAATTTTTTTTCCACATGATAGCACCTCTGATGTTTAAAGACTAGCTATCTTGTTGCCCTTAAGACTTTTCTAGATTTAACATCCTTAGTTCCTTCAGCCAGTACTCATTCTGTGGTCTTTAGTCTCTTCATCATCCTAGCTTCTTCCAGAGAATAATCCCTAGCTTGTCAGTACCCTTTTTAAAACGTATTTTCCAAAACTGAACTTTTTAAACATGCTCTGACCAGGGCAAAATAATGCAGAACTACCTTCTTTAGTCCTAGATAAGTAAGCCTCTCCTAATATAGGCTAAGGCTACATTAGTTTTCATCTACTGGATCCCTAGATATTTTTTAATCTTGCTTGCCTCCACTTTATATTTATGAAATTGATTTTTCAACCCAAATATAGCACTCTGCCTTTATTTCTGATCAATTTAATTTTTATTAACTTAATCCTATTCTAAACTATCAACATCTTTTTGGATCCTGTTATCCATTGTTTGCTGTCTCTCCAAACTTTGTCATCTCCAAATAACAAAAATTTGCTAATTCTGCTTTCATCCAAGTCATTGACCAAAAAATATTAGGCAGCAGAGGCTAAAAGCTTTTCTGGGCACTAATTCTAAATTGACATCATACCCTTGATGACTGTTTAAAAATTTTTAATGCTCAGCCAGTTCTGGTCTAAGCATCAGTCACTTCAGTTTCTAATTACTTCAACAGTCTTCTACCCCCAGAGTCTACCTTTGGTATGCTGTCCTCAAATCATTACATTGCTGTGGTGTTTTGGGACATGTTAGAATCCCACAGAAGCTCCCAAATGTTATGTGAAGTCAAAGCTTCATTTACTGTGCACCAAGATACTGCCCTGTTCCTTCCTATTCCCTCCCTCCTTCTGCTGTTTGGATTAGCCTCTTCTTCAGTTACATACATTTGCTTTCTATTACCCTCACATAACTTGCTCACTCTCACCATTGTATCTTCACCTTTTTCAAGTCATGGTGTTTCCTGCCTTCAGGTAGATATTCACAAACCCCATTCTTCCATGAAGCATTCCCTCCCTAATCATCTTGTGCATCTCAAACTGTCTTTACTTAAACTTTAACTCAATGTTAATGTATCAGTCTTAGCTATTAACTTGTTTGTCAAGTCATCAAACAAACTTTATATTTAATGTTTGCTATATGGACAGAATTGTACTAGGCTAGGAATACAAAGATAAAAATGAAGAAATTTCTTCCCTCAAGGAACTGGGGGACAAGGCACATGCATAGATAAATATAATGCAGAGTTAGGTAGTGAATGAGACAAATGAGAAATCAGACAACAGGCTTTAAGAATCAGTACTTGAAGAAAACATCTAGGGGAATCTAGAAAGGCTTCATAAAGAAAGTGGAACCTGAGTTGAGGATTTTAAAGTGAAGAGAGAAATCTAGGCATGCAAAGCACAGAGGTGGCATATGGGATTCACAGTTGGGGGACCAGCAAGCATTCAAATTGATTGAAAATAAAGTGAATGATGAGGAGAAATGTGAAGTGACCTTGGAAAAATAGGTCACATCCAAATTGGGTAGGATTACATGCCAAGCTGAGAAGTTTGTATTTCATTGTAGAGGCATTATGAAATTTCTTGAAAAGGTTTTGGGGGACAAAGGGGACTCACACAGCCATATCTTAGATTATTTTGGCTGCTGTTAAAAGAAGATGAATTCAAGAAAAAACAGATTGAAAACAATCCCTTTTCAAGGGGAAGACCGATGGGGGTCCTAGTCAGAACTTGAATTAGAATGAGCAGAGAGATAGGAACAAATGTGAGAGATCTATAGAACTTAGGAATTGATTTCATGTAGGAGGTGAGGGAGAGGTAGATGTCATCCTTGCTTCACTGGACAAAGAAGTAAGTTTTGTAGTGTTTAATCCACTGACAGCCAGTCCTTATTGGCCTTTTTGGTCTTTTTTTTTTTTTTTTATAGGGATGTCACCTATGAAAGATTTCAGTCTTTGTCTTACTTGTAGGTAGAGTCAAATGGTTAGTGAAATATCTCATAAATGGCTTTTTAGATCACAATATCTTGAGAAAGATACTAGAATTGCTTCATATCAAAGAGTAACCATGTTAAAATTAGGACTTAGAAATAATGCTTTGTAGAAAAACATGGTAGTAGAATGAAAATACTAGAAATTAAACTTTTCTTGCCTTTTGTCTTAATGCAGCATACCTACATTATAGTGCAGTTTTCCAGCCAGATTTTAAATCTACTACTTGTTTGCATTTAAAAGTCTTTCCTGACTGAATAGCTGTTGATTAATTCTAATTCCTTCATTTCCTCTTACCCTTCCTTTGATAGGCAGGTCCATGAAATCCAGTCTCACATGGGACGCCTGGAGACGTCAGACAAGGAGTCTTTGCACCGTGAGTAATTAACTGTGGAGACCGGAGCCCATGCTCTGATGACACAGTGTTAATGGGCTGGGTTTCCTTACTGCATTTTTGCCTAGGGGGCCTAATGAATCAGCTTGAAATGAGTTTTGTAGTTAAGGTGGGCAGTAAAAGCCTATGGCAAATTCACTGATTTCCTTGATTATGCACCAAGGAATCCCACAAGTCTTATCCCCCATTACCCCTCCACTCAACCTGACATGGTTCTACTGAAATGGAAGTGCCTTTCCTTCATCTGTCTTAATCTTATTACATAGTTCTCAGAGGAATGTGCATTGTAAAAATTCAGAGAGTTTCTGGGATTGGTGATTTTTCTAAGCTGAAACCTATGGCTTTCAGGAGGATTATTCAGAAACTAATAGCAATATTAATTAGTTTTGTTCCCACACCATGATTTCTTTGGGGAAGAATGTCATTTCTTTCTATTAAAAAAGTCCTTTTTTCTGAGAGAGCAGTATAGTTCATTCTAATTATCTGCACATCTCAGTATCCAGGGACCTCCTCCTTGCCTCTTCTCTTTTTGCTGGTACATTAATTTGTCTCCTTTCTACAACTTAACAATATCTTGTTCATTTACTTTCTCTCTTCTTCACCTCCTACTACCTCTACCTCCACACTGAGTCCCAGTTTGATGTAATATTTAACTAACTGTAAACATAGAAGCATTAGAGAGATGCTGAACAATGGAATACAGTGTTCAATAATCTACATTTTATACAAGTCTACCACTATACTTTAAAGGCTTAAAAACAACTTGACTTTTATGCATATTAGCTCTTATTTGTTCAGATAGATTTTCCCTCCCAAGAAATCACTCTTCCACTTTCTGTTAGGGTATTGAAAAGAGTTCCAGGGAAAAGGAAAATAGTTGAGTTGATCCGATTCCCTCCTGGGATTTTTCTCTTGCTACTAGATTTGTTGTTATAATGTAGAGATTTCTTATTCTACTTAAAGAAAGCCTTGGAATGATTATGCAACAATCCTATGAAATAGCTACAACAAGTATTATTAATCCCCTTTTGTAAATTAGGAAATGTGTATAGAAATGGTAATTTGCCAGTGTTCACATAACTAGTAAGTGTCAAAATAAAGATTTGAACTCTTGATTGTAGTATTTTTCCAACTACATCATACTTTCCTTCCTTCTTTCATATGTATTTTCAAAGCTAAAATAATTTCATTTCTTCCATTGTTTGTCTCTCTCTTTATCTCTCTGCCTCTCTCTCTCTCTCTCTCACACACACACACACACACACACACACATTTTTGGTAGAAACTGATTTTGAAAACAAACTACAGGAGTGAATGAGTGGAAATAAGGAAGGAAGAGGAGGGAGGGGTGTTATTATTAAGTACTAAGAATTTAGTATATACCAAATGCTAAGCACTGGAATAAATAGAATTGATAGTTTGCTCTTGAAGGAGTTTGCACTTCGATTGGAAGAGAGCACAAAGGTTTCAGCTGCTGAATGGAAGGCAAGGTCCATGAAGATATATGTTTCCAGGGGTGGGAATATGGAGGAGCCTGACCCTGACTTTTAGGAAGATGCTGGTAGTCCTTTGGTCAGGGTGCAGTGGGAATTCTGGGTTTGTTTTGTTTTGGTTTTGTTTTTTGTTTTTGTTTTTTTTCAGAATAACATTCTGAATCAGCAAATATTGCATTTAGTTTGAAATGTTTGGTTGACTTCAGATACTCATTGGACTTTTCTCAAGTTAGGAAAAATCACATCTCCATCTGTTACTTTCTTTTTAAAAACATAATTGTTATAGCACTTGATATTACAGGAACTAGAGATCCAAAGTGCTGAAGTTACTTGGCAGAATAACATTTTAGAAGTACTTTTCAAAGGACAGTTTTCTTTGATTTCCATTGTTAGGACTTTTTTTTTCTTTTTAAATTACCTTTTTTTTTAATTTATTAGGATCTTAGGGAAAAGATATATTTCCTTGAAATTTTTAATATCTTTTTCCAGCAATTGTATTTCTTCTCTTTTATGTAGTAGTAGAAAATGAAATCCAAGCAAGGATAGACCTGATATTCAGCAGCCTGGAACGCCTGGAGATTTTGTCCAGCAAAGAGCCCCCTAATAAGCGCCAGAATGCCAAACTGTAAGTGCTGAAGCCTTTGGAAGAATTGTACTTCATAAGAACAGCAGGGGCAGTCTCTGTGAGGGGAGGTCTCCAGGGAGATGGGCTTCTCACAAATCAGGTGCTAGCTCCTCTACTGCACATCTATCTTATTGATATCGGCCTCCAAAACTGGGTTTTTCTGGCCTCCTAGTAGGAAAAAAAGAGTGTCAGAATTGTGGCCTTGGGCGACTGCTGCCTGGTCACCTTTGCTATGGTTTGTGATCCCCACTGAGTTCCTAAGTCAGAGTACAATCTTGTTTTTAATCTTTTGCACCAATCAATTTATAATTAAAATACTGATCCAACATTTGTTACCCGGCCATGAAATTAAAATGGAAACTACCCCAGCTCCCAAACATTTTCTAAATCTTTATTGACAGTTTGAGCTGATATTGCCCTTGGGCCCCTTACAGCAGAGGAACAGAGTAAAGGTCAGAAAGAGTTCATCAGACCTGTTTTCTGTCACCTGTTCCTTGTCCTGCTTTCAGTCATGAGCCAGCAGACATGAAGTAGAGTGGCTGGTCCCTGGATATAGTACATCCTTAACTCAGACACAGGCGGCCACTTCAGTTTTCAACATCATTGATCAAAAAAAGTTTTTTACTGAAGAAAGTGGGTGGGGACAGGAAAGGGAAAAAGATGTTCCATCCTAAATAAGTATCGTGGCTGCTTCAAATTTTTCTTTTTTTTCTGGAATTTAATCTCTGTCTTTATCACTTCTCTCTAGCCGTGTTGACCAGTTAAAATATGATGTACAGCACTTGCAGACTGCATTGAGGAACTTCCAACATCGTCGATATGCAAGGGAGCAACAGGAGAGACAGCGAGAAGAGCTTCTGGCAAGAACCTTCACCACAAATGTAAGCCAGTTGTTCTGGGCTACTGAGAGGGGCAGGTGGAGAACCAGGCATTTTTCATGTTTCTGGGGCATGACTTTAGGAGTAATGGCAAGGGCCTACTGGAAAGAACAGGGGCCTGTTTGCATTGACACAGAGAAACTATGTGAGTTGGACTCTTTTGCAAACCTAAAGATTTAAGAAAGAAGCAGTTAAATTAAAAGAATGGATAGAAGTAAGAATTACCTAGCTGAACTATTCAAGTGTAAGAAAATAGAAGTTCATGTGATGGGAAAAAGGTGTTCTGATCAGATAAAGTCAGATGATTAGAACTTAAACAGCTCATAAGGAAGGTAACATTTGAAAGCTGCTTCAGGCAGTGGCTATTTTGCACTGTGAGATAGGTTAGGCTCATGTCTAGTGATTTATGATGCTAAAATACTTAACATAATGAGAATACTAATAATGACATTTACAAAGTTTTTTTACATTCATCCATTTGATCGCCATAATACTTGTTATAAGGTAGAAGTACAGTAGGTATGAACTTAATTTTATAAAAGATATAACTGAGCCCTAGAAAAGTTAAGTGATTTCCATGGCTAGTATGATATATTTCCTTTTTTTTTTTTTTTTTTCCCCTTTTTTTGTTTCCAAACTAAATAGCAATTTGGAAGCATTTATTAACAGTTTAGTTTTACTTGGACTGCCAGAATTGAGCTTGGTTTGAAAGTGACTTATTGGTTTTTATTAATATATTTCTTATGAATCTTCTTGGACATTTTTAACTTTTAAAAGTTAAATTGTCTGATAATCATTTCCCTATTACACTAGTCTATGCATTGCTGTGTATGGAATGTTTTATAAGGTGAGTTATTTATGGTGACATTGTTCCTGTATTTTCACTAAAAAGACCTGCTATAATTCAGACTTGCTGCTTGATGCATAATTCTCATTGTTGCCAATGCCCATCACAGGGAATTGCCCAAATGTGTGGAAATAAGTCTGTTTAATTTTTTTTTCTTCAAAGTAAGCTGTCTCCTATGGCTGACAAGTAAGTTATGAATTATGTGACTTGGTATAATTGTGAAGTTATTTTTAGTGTTTGATAGGCATTTTAAATTTAATAATCCTAGTCTCTCTCTTTTTTTAAACTGAACCGGTTATTTCATCAGTAATGAATTCCTTCTGTCTAGCCAGTTCACACCTGCTCCTCAACTTAGTCTTTTTTTTTTTTTTTTTTTTT
>JAJPUD010000216.1:164917-221972 GCA_023553655.1 Myrmecobius fasciatus | reverse complement strand
CCCAAGCTTTTCCTTTCCTTCCCCCAACCCCCACCCCTAGATGACAGGTAATCTAATACATGCTAGATAGGATAAATTATATGACAAATACAATACATGTATACATATCTATACAGTTATCTTACTGCACAAGAAACATCAGATCTAGAAAGAGAAGAAGAAAAAAACAACCTAAGAAGGAAAACAAAATGCATGGAAATATTCACAGAAAGCGTTAAAATGCTGTGTTGTGGTTCACTCTCAGTTCCCACAGGCCTCTCTCTGGATGTATATGACTATCTTCATCGCAGCACAACTGGTTTGAATCACATCATTGTTGAAGAGAACCATGTCCATCAAAATTGATCATCGTATAGTCTTGTTGCTGTGTATAATGTTCTCCTGGTTCTGCTGATTTCACTCAGCATCGGTTCATGCAAGTCTCTCCAGGCCTCTCTGAAATCCTCCTGTTGGTCGTTTCTTACAGAACAATAATATTCCATAACATTCATATACCATAATTTATTCAGCCATTCTCCAATTGATGGGCATCTTTTCAATTTCCAGTTTCTTGCCACTACAAAAAGGGCTGCCACAAACATTTTTGCACATGTGGGTCCCTTTCCCTCCTTTAAAATCTCTTTGGGATATAGGCCCAGTAGAAACACTACTGGGTCAAAGGGTATGCACTGTTTGATAACTTTTTGAGCATAGCTCCAAATTGCTCTCCAGAATGGTTAGATCCGTTCACAGTTCCACCAACAATGTATCAGTGTCCCAGTTTTCCCACATCCCCTCCAACAGTTATCATTATCATTTCCTGTCATTTTAGCCAATCTGACAGGTGTGTAGTGGCATCTCAGAGTTGTCTTAATTTGCATTTCTCTGATCAGTAGTGACTTGGAGCACCTTTTCATGTGACCGGAAATAGTTTCAATTTCTTCATCTGAAAATTGTCTGTTCATATCTTTTGACCATTTGTCAATTGGAGAATGGCTTGAATTCTTATATATTTGAGTCAATTCTCTATATATTTTAGAAATGAGGCCTTTATCAGAACCTTTGGATGTAAAAATATTTTCCCAGTTTACTGCTGCCCTTTTAATCTTGTCTGCATTCATTTTGTTTGTACAAAAACTTTTTAACTTTCTTGGTTCTTTTCTTGACTGACTTTAGAAAGGCCCCATGAGGCACATGGTAGAAAATTGCCTCTGGGTCTATGATATGACCACACTTTGAGGAAAATATTTTGTTGTCTTTTTTGCCCTCAAAGTCTTTTCATTACCTAAACTTGTGATAAAAATGTGTTTTTACAACAAGGAGCCAGGTCCTTATAAAAATGGCTGGTGAAAGTGAATTGTTCAAGTAGTTGGCATAGTGCAGGAGAAAGAACATTGAATTTGGCTTAAGAGGCTCTAGATTTAATCCCAGATTCCCACAACCACCACTGTGACCTCGGGCAAGTCATTGAGCATCTCTGGGCCTCAGTTTCCAAATAAAAGACCTCCACATTTGCCTCTTGCTCTGAATCTATGATCCTCTAAGAAGCATGTACAGAAGTGCGTGTGTATATGTATATATATATATAGTCCATTACCAACATTTGGATAATTGCTTTAAATCGTGAGAAATCCAGTTGTGTATTGATGTTATTGTAGAAATCATCCAAAGACCACCTAATAACAAGATCCCCCAAGGCCAACCTACTCATTTCCAAACTCCGCTTCATAATGAAATTTGAAGATTGTAGCAAAGGTCTGCTTCAGAGATTCTGATCCTACATATCTACAATAAGTAGCCATATTTTTCTCATTCTCTACAGTTGTAGGTAATCCAGGAAGCAATGGCACTGGTGAGGTGAAAAGGCCTTGGGAGCTTTTTACCAAAACATTACATTTTCCTGATGTCAATTATGATATTTCAGCCCCAACCCTTTTCCTGTATGGCCCTGATAGGGAATAGGATGTTATACCCATTATCAGGGTGGGGACCTCATAAGAATAAAGTGCTTTTAGCCACTGAATGTGAGAAACAGTTACTAGGAAGTGGACCTTTTATCTGAGTTTTTGTTGGACCAAAGCAAGCCTAGTAAATTCAAGTAGTCCATCACACCCTCATCTTTTTGTTACATGGGGCTGAATTTGGTGCTCTCCATTCAAAAGGGGATGGCAGAGTCATTTCACATTCAGTTCTGCCTGATTTTGAAGTGTCTTTGTCATCTTAAGGATGCTGTCCCATTTGTTGAGTTGATTGAGTCAAAGCAGAGACACCTAGAGATATTCTGACCTTAGCCCCATAGTGTTATACTATTGGTCTCTTAGAGCACTAATCAAGAGCAATATTACCTTGCTATGGAGTACTTCACAGTCGGTCATATCTTGCTGTTGAAACATGCTTCTGAGGCAGGGATTAATACTATATCTCCTAACAAGTTTATAAAGGTGTTGCATTGCTTCTTCTACTGGCCACTCCTGCCTGTTAGTTCATTACTTGCAATGTAAAGCTGCTACTGCATCTCCAAAGGGAATTTCTAAAATTCAGAGTATTATACTGTCAGAGGATTTTGCTTTTCTTTCTCATTCGAAAGGACAGAGAATAATACTCTGATTCGATGTAGCTGTAGGCATCCTGATTATCATAAATGACAAACCAATTTTTCAAATATGAGACCATTTTCAGCAATTCTTGGACTCTGGTATCTAGATATACCCTACAGTAGAAAAATTACCTGCCTTCTGGAGCCAAGAAAAGTAGATAGTTCATTAGATCATCATATTCACACATGTCACCACTTCCTACCTGCCACAAAATACAAGGACATTTCTCAGATTTCCTTTAGTGCCAGACTTAAGAACAGTTGCTTTATGCAATGTGCAGGGAAAATGCAAGTGGTTCACCTGCATATATTGCCTCTATGTCCTATGGACTTTTATCCTAGGATCTATTTATACAGATTACTTCATGAAAAGTTGAAAACATGAAAGCAGCTAGGAAGTATTAAGTATCTGAGGTTAGATTTGAACTCGGGTCCTCCTGACTTCAGGGCTGATGCTCTATCCACTGCACCATCTTAGCTGCCCCAAGTTGAAAATGCTTTAAAAAAAATTTGTTTTTAAGCAGTGAAGCAAGCCAAAGTGAATGTCTTAGCCTGTTGGTTTACAAATAAAAACCTTTTCATCCTGGCATCAGGTGGCACTTGGGTGGTGATTTCTGTTTTAATTTTTTTTTTTTTTTAGATTTTCATAGTACTCTTACACATGAATTGTGTGCTCTTCACTTCAGTCCCATCGGTACTACAAAGACTAAACTTAGTAGTGTTCTTCTAATTGAGCAAGCTAGTGTGGGTGTACCAGCTGATCTGGAACTTTATTGCAAGCAGCATAGAAGGAACCTGTATATAAGGAAAATTGTTGTGGTTAACTGTTTTTAATTTACTTTTTGGGGGTGAACAAGAAGATGCCTGTTGATAAAGCTATTCTCACCATGTTATAAGCAAACATCCACACCCCTATGCAAGATGAGAAAAGCTCATGTATTCTTTTCTTTTCCTTCTCATTGGTTCCAGGGCACTCAGAAGAAGATCCTGGATATTGCTAACACGCTGGGGTTATCCAACACTGTCATGCGACTTATTGAGAAGCGGGCTTTCCAAGACAAGTACTTGATGATAGGTGGGATGCTACTCACCTGTGTGATCATGTTTCTGGTGGTGCAGTATCTGACATGAGCAAGCAGAGCCCAATGACTGGAAAGTGTTTCCATTGTGCGTGTCTGGGGGGGTGGGGTGTGTGTGTGAGACAGAGAGCGCCTGCCTGCCTGCCTGCCTTTTGAAATATACTGCCTATCATAACTGTGAATGCCACTTCAGACAAATTTTCATCTTTAACCCAGCAGGAGTTTCAAAACAAGTCTAGTTTTCTTTAACTCCTTGGAGGGGAAAGCCAAGACCACTCAAGAAGCTTTGTTGGGAACCAAGTAACTAACCTCTTTCACCCTGATCTCAAGGAAGAAAAGAAAAAGTGAAATTCTTTGATGATTTTACCCAAACAGCATGTGTTTTGTGTCTGAAGAATCTGAAGATATTAGCCTTGATGCCAAGAAGGCTCAAATACTTGTGGCAATTAGCCACATGGAACGGGATTGTAGGTAGAGTGAGGGGGCAATAGATAGATTGGAGCAGGTACCTCTCCCAAAGTCCATAAGGGAAAAATTATACACCAATTGCAGGAAGATTAGTATACCTGCTTTTTGCCTCTCACCCAACTGTTGCTTTCTTCCTCCGATTTCCCCTGCTCCCTAACCCCCAAAAAATAAGTGTACAGATTGAACCCACCCTGCTAGCCTAGTACTTAATAACATTCCTCTTGGAACCATTAACCATAAATATGGGATAAAGGGGGGGGGGGGAGATGAAGATACTGTTAACAGTGACTTAATTTTTACACATTAGAGTTTTACAGTGTTTTCCTTTTTGAAATGAAGTTTATTTGGGATTATTGGATTTAAGACTGAAGCTTTTAGTATTCTGATTAATATATAAAGAATGGTTTTTGTTTTGCTAGATTTTCAGAGTTCATAAAGTATAGCCCACATGGAAGGTACTTTTCCAAAGTTCTCCCTTCCATTTTCTCTTCTTTTGGAGCCACAGAAGTGGGTTTGGAAGGCAAAATCTGAGCACAGAATAATAATTTACCTATTTCAGATTATTTTTGGTCTTGTAACAGCTTCAGTTTACTTAGTCTTCTTCCCTAAGATATGTTAATAGCTGCCATTGGCTCTGAATCTCACTGTAGGCTGGATGTCAAAAGATTTGTCTTGAACCCGATTTAAGGGGATTTATTCTTTGAAATAAAGAGTTCCATGACATAGATTTCCCTTCAGAGGTAGATAGCCTCTTCCAAGGCTGCATAGCCTTATAGCAAGGCTCTAACCTACTTTTTTTAATGCATTGTCCTTTATATCTTTTGTCAGTCCTCTTCCTACTGCTACCTGTACTACTTAATTGTCTCTTGACTGCCTCTTCTCTATTTTTTCCTTTCTGTTCAGTTCCCTTCTTACTTTGTCCTCTTCTTGCTTCTATAAATTTATCTTCATCTCTTCAGGATATGGGACCACTCTTGTGATAAAAAATGATTTGTTTTTAAATGATACAAATTTGTACACTGCAATGAGGGCCATGCACAGTTTGAATACTAGTTTGTCCACCAGTTTTGACAGGTGGTGGTCCCTGAACTTACCAGTGATCTATGCCAGGAAGTCTTTAGGTTCTAAAGGAGGAAAGCAGCCCTTCAGATTAGTTTTTGGAACGTAGCTAAAGAGATGGAAATACCATTGAGATAGTAGATGTTGATGAGCTCCTTAGAACTAAAGGCTTTTGCCAGTTTGCAGAAGGGCCCTTTGAAATGCATAGATTCCAGACTCTAGGCCTAGCAGAAGCCCCATCCTCTGGATTTGCTGAGGTCATCAGACTGCTTTGATGAGAATTTTAGATTATGGTATAGATGTTAAGCCTTTTCTGGGTATAGAATCTGGCAGTGTGAGAAATCCCCAGACCTCCATACTCTTTGTAATTGCAATGATTTATGTCTGCACCATGTGGTTTGTTTACAATCTAGATATGACAGTGCAGAAGTGGGTGTATGTGACTCAAGGGGCAGAGTGACCTCGATAGCCATTTCTGATTGCCTGAGCAATCCTGAGTGAAGAATGTTGTCAGGAGTTCACTGGAATGCCCTGTATCTTGAGTCCACCCCTCTCTACCCATTAACTACCTCTGAAAAGCTAGCAGGATGATTTTCCTTTATACCAATCAGCAACATTGTTCCTGAAATACCAGTGGCTCTGTTCTTGTAAGCTTAGGCCCTTTGCTGGGGATGGAGCACCCTCTAGTGGAACAGGAAAAATTCTACTTTGGGGGACCAGCAACAGAGGAAGCATCTGTCTTAGTCTGCGCAGGAATTTTGTGATATCAATTCTTCTTTCAAATAAGTGGGCTGTCAGAAATATCAGCTTGGAAATATTTCCAAACTTAAAAAAAAGTGGAGGGAGCAATAGATCATAACTGGTATTACAAACGAATTCTTTGCTTTACAAAAATGATTCTCTAAGTCAGAAGACCTGAAATCTAAAACTGGTTTTGCCATTAACTAGCTGTGTATGACTTTGACCTTTCTGAGCCTCAGTTTCCTCTTTTCTATAATGAGTTTGAATGGATCTTTGAGGATCCTTAAAACTCTAGAATTCTGTTTCTATGAAATGGCTTGTTCCTTTGCTGAATTTAAAATACATTTGTTAAATGAGAGAATTGGAGTAGACAATCAGATAGGAATACAAGCCATCTAATATTCTGTGGTTTCAGATTTGGTTGTCAGACATAACCAATATTTCAGTTTAATAAAATGAATTATACCTAAAAAATTGTATTTCTTATAAAGGAATCTAACAGACATTGTTACTGATAAAGACCAAGATGCAGAATTACAGAATGTCTCATCTGGAAGGGACATTAAAGATCCTCTATCCTAGAGGTTCTTAAGCTGGGATCTGTAACCCTTTTAAAAAAAAATCCCATTTTTAAAAATGCATTTAAATACACTATTCCAAGAAGGATTCCATAGGTTTTACCAGATTGCCAAAAGGGAGTCCATAATATTAAAAAAGGGTTACCATCTCTGACCTCCCACCTTCCTCTAGTCTGTCTCTTTTTTTTTTTTTTTTTTTTTGAGAAGATGAAACTTAAATTCTCAGGTTAAATGATTTGCCTGAATTCTTACAGCCAGTAAGTGGGTGAAGCCAGAGCTTGAATGTAGGCCCTCTGACAGCAATTCCATAACTCAGGCTGGCTTTCCTCCTAGTAACTAAGCAATGGCTAATGCTCAAATGGGGAGAACACTGTAGTCATGCATTTTGTTGCTCTATATATTTTATGGGTGATTAATTACCCTCTTTTGTATCAGAGATGTCAGCACATGAAAATATTTGCTAAGGTAGATTCTTGATGTGAAAAAAACAAAATGTGGAAATTAGTAGTAACTTACAGGGGACTTAGTAATTAAGTCAGTACCTCTTCCTTAATCTAGGAAGCCAAGGTAGAGCCAAGTATAATTCTTGAATTTTCTAACTGTGGATGTTGGAACCAGGCTATATAAGAAATAATACTATAAAATGAGAGTGGACATCATGACCAATTTGTACAGACACATTGCTTTATAAATGCCTTAAGTAATTTGCATGTGGGGTGTGTGTGTATATGTCTGTCTAGAGAGAGAGGGATAGGTAAATATAGATATATATGTACACATGCATACATACTACCTCCCCAGTGTCTTTATACACACAGGGAATTCACTTGTTCTCTGAGCTTCTTGAGGGAAGGCAATATAGTAGGAAGAGCATTTAGGTTTGACAGGGATCAGAAGGGGCTTAATTCTGGTCCCAGCTCTTCCACTAACTTGCTTTGGCCCCTTAGACAAATCTGTTTTCTTCTCTTAAAAGTTGAGAAGGTTGAATTGCATCATAAGTAAGATCCCTTCCAGATTTAACATGTTGTATATGAGCTGCTTTCTAGCTTTTTGGGATCATCCTCATTTGTACAGGTGTTAAACAGGAAACAAACCAAAAAAAAAAAAAAAAGATTACTTGCTCATAATTAGATATTTGGACTCTAAAACATGTTTTGTAGACAATGATATTCTAGTGGTTCTTTGTTTCATAACTCTCTCCTGATGGGCAAAAGAGAGGTGGGGGGAAGGGAGCCCAATAGCATTAAAACATGCACTAGACTGCTGCTGTTACCTTGACTCACCAATGGAGGACAATATAACTCTATCCTCGGGCACAACTAGATTTATACCCAGCTCATTTCTCTCTCTTCCCTTAACTATGGGTGGTATTATGGGATGCAGAAGAGGTACATTATTTGGTTTGATCTATTTCTGTTTAGATATATTTAGACGTATGAACAAAAAATAGGCTAGTATAACCCAGCTTATAGAATATGTGAAGGGGAATAGAGCATAAGAAGACTGGAAAGAGAGAAAGGAGCCAGCTCATGAAAAGTTTTAAGTGCCAAAAAACATTTTTTTAATTTGATCAAAGAGATAATAAGAAACCATTGAAGTTGTGGGAAGATCGTGTGATCTGTGCTTTAGGAAATTCAACTTGGAACTCAATAGAAGATGGTTTAGAAAGGGAAAGAGAAGTGAGGCAGATGCCAAACCATGTGAGCAGGGATAGACCTGAACTTGCTGAGTGAAAAGAATGAGATGTCTGTAAAGGCATTAGAAGCAAGAAGAATCGGCGTTGAATTGGGTATGTGAGGTGAGTGAAAGTAAAGAAACACCAAAATTGTAGGTCTGGGTAATTGGGAGGATGCAGCGGTTCTTTCTGTAGGAATAGTGCACTTCAGGAGGTAAAATGAGGGTTGGGAAAAGATGAGTTCTGTTTAAGACATGTTGAATTTGGGATATGCAGTTCTAGATGCATGTATATAACTCAGGGCAGATTAGCCCTAAATGTGGGAATCATCCACATAGAGATAGTAACTGAATCTATTGGGACTAGGGAAAAAAAATCACCATTTAAACCCAACCCAAGGGAGCTAATGAGATAGTAGAGGATGAAAAAGAATAGCCAAGATAGTAACCCCCCAGGTTGGTGGGTATTACATTGATAAAAGGTTACTTAACATAGTGTACAACTAAGATAGGCCTTAATCTTTATGGGTCTCAATTTGCTTTATCAAATTTAAGATGGTTGGATCAGGTGATCTTAAAGATCCCTTCTACTTTTAAATCTCTTCTATGTTGAACTTGCTGAAGTTTAACCTAGAAGAGTGCATTGAAAACTTGAACACTAAGAGTGGAGTGAGGATGGTTAAATATATAGCAGTTTTGCTGTTGCTACTTTACGTCCTACCCTACAACTATCAATAAAGAATGCAGAACAATTCTAATCAGGAAGGCCAAGAAAAAAAAATCACTGAATCATTTTTTCAGCCTAGAGCAGCTTAGAAAAACTTGTCTTGGGATGTTGCGCTGGCCATTAGTGAAGTATATGCCATAACAGGCAGAATTGGCAGGGAGGTTTGAGGTTGGCAGTAGAAGCAGGGGGCAACCTAGGCCCCAGGGATGGCAAGGAGACTGAACATCAGCAAAAAGATCTCGGGGAAACTAGGCAGGTGCCACCTGGCAGCTCTATCACCCAGTTGCAGTGGCAAGAGAACAGAGGCCCTATAGATGTAAGGATCAAATACTAGGATAATTGTGTGTCTCTGAGCCCAAGAATAGAGTGAGGACTTGGTTCTAAGCTTTAGCCCGCAGTGGCTTAAACCAGAAGATCAAAGCCCAGAAAACTCCAGCAATTAGATACTATGAACCTATGGTATTTTCCAGTGGGATGACAATATAGCAGCAGGTCTACAGAAATTAAATCATACAAAAGCCAACAGATCCAAAGTTAGGAACTTGCTGAACAGATGGGCAATGAACAGACCTCTCCCATAATCATACTACTTTGGAAACACTTAAAACTTACAGGTGTTCAAACAGCAATGAAACTAGCAAAAGAACATACAAGCCAAGGCTAATTGTTTTATACAAATGTGTGCGTGTGCACATACACACACACACACACACACACAGCAGAGCCCAACACCAACAAAGTCCAGTCAATAAGTTAGCTGGAAATGTGAGCAAATAAAAGAATCTCACCATTAAAAGCCACTATGATTATAGGGAATCTCAAGACAAACACAGAAGCCAATCCCTTGAAAACTACTCCAAACAAATCCTCAAAGAAAAATGCAGATTAGACACAAGACCAACAGGAATTATTAGAATTACTAAGAATAGCAAAAAAAGAATTGGGGGAAAAATATGAACTACTTGAGAAATTTGTGAAAAGAATTAACAGCTTGGTAGAAGATGCAAAGAATACTGAAGAAAATAACTTCTTAAAAATCATATTTGGCCATATGGTAAAAAAAGGTACCCCCACCCTCCCCCCAAAAAAACCCAAGAAAATAAATCCTTAAAATTCTAAATCGGCCAATTTTTTTTTAAGGGCAAAACTTCACTGAAGAAAATCCTTAAAAATAGTATTGTTAACTGAAAGCTAATTATTCCATGAGACTTCAAGATACAATAAAACAGTCAAAATACTGAAAATAGAGAAAAAAGTATGAAATATCTCATAGTAGGTTGAAGAGAGAATTTTGAATCATTGGACCACTTAAAAGCCGTGCACTGTCTTCTCCCTGTTCCCCCCCCCCCAAAAAAAAAGCTTAAGACATTAATTTCAAGAAATTTAAAAGGAAAAGTGTCCAGAATTAGAATTGGAGGCAAAGTAGACATGGAAAGACTTCGTCTGTCATCTCCTAAAAGAAATCCCCAAATAAAAACTTCCAGGAATTTAGCAGCTATCACCTTAAAGAAGCAGGAGAAGTTTAATATGATTTTAGGATTACCAGCCTATTGAGCAAAAATAAGTAGTATAATTGGAGGTAGGGGTGGAGAATGAGCATTTAAAGAAAGAACTTTCAAGTGAAATACCAAAACTAAATAGAAAATTTGACATCCAGATACAAATATAAAAAGATAAATATGAGAGAAATCATGAGGGACTGAGACATGACATATCCTTTTATGGGAAAATATATGTAACTTCAGGATGTTATCACTAGGACTATTAAAAAAGAACCTACTTAGGGCATGAATGTGATCCCATGTTAGGATGATCTCAAACGAGAACTCCCACATTTGGCTCTTAAAGTCTAAATTCCAGTTAGATTTTTCTCTGAGATAGGTGAACTCTTTCTTTTTATTTGGAAGTCCACCAATTTACCTAAGGGATGAGAGTAAAGCATTTATTATCCTTTTGTACCACAATCCTCCTGGAAATATGTCCAGCAACTAGCTTGACCAGGAATTAAAAAAAAAAAAAAAAAACTTAAGCATCCTTGTTAAGGATGGACCATAGCATTAGCGGAAAAATTTTTTATAAAACACTCCTTAATTGCAAGTTTTTTTTTTAATTAACCAAAATTTGGGACAGAACTTTTATATAGCAAACTAGCTTCCAAATTGGGACCTTCAGGGACCATTAACAGGCCCTTAAAGGTAAAGTGCCCACATTTCAGCAAGGCCAAAGCAGAAGGAGGCAGGTGGTTCAATAAATATAATCTCTGGAGAAAGTCAAAGGATGAGTCTTTGGGCAATCACCCCCAGAGAAAAATGACCCTTTCAAATGTTCATGGTTGTCACAATTGCCATTGTGAATCCCAGAAGCTGTAATTACAGCATTCAGAGAGGAGATTGAAGAAATAGACAGCCATATTAAAGGGACAAATGTGCTTGGCTGGGAGTCAAGAAATGACTCTAGTTCTAGAGTAATAAATGGATAGACCCAGAAGGGCCAGTGTCTATTTCTGACACTGATCTTGAGGCAAATTACAACCTGCCTGTGCCAAAATTTTCTCATAGAATTGCGATCTGACTTTCATTTAACCATTGGTAAGATCAAACTAAAATGAGTAGGAAAGCACAGTGTAAATGTCAGTGTCTTCCCTGGTCTAACTAGAACAGTGGAAAGAGCACTAGGGTCAGAGGAACTGAGTTTGAATCCTGTTTCTGACACTTCCAGTGTGACCCTGGACAAGTCGCAATCTCATTGTGCCCCAGTTTTCTTGTCTCCAAAAATGAAGGAGTTGGACTGGAAGACCCTGTTAGCTCTTAATCAGATCCAATGTTCCCCAAAAAGATTGATATCTCCTATCCCCCATCACTTCCTGTCCAGTTCTAACAGTGAGACTCTCTCTCCTGTCTGTATAATGAATTATTGTAGTTTAAGGCCCACCAAGACCTTCAGGCTTTGACCTTCTCATTCTTCTCTGTTGCAGCCATTTGAGCTTCATGAAAGGCCATTTCACCAAAGTCATCAAAATTGACATGGCAACAATAAGTTTTCTGTGATATACAAATTCACTTAATCCTTTAAGGTAAATAATATAAGTAAATTTATTCCCATTTTATAAATAGAAACAAATGTTCAGAGAAATTAAGTGATTTCCCCATGGTCATGCAACTAATCAGTGACAGAGCCAGAAAGTTTTTTGAATTTTTATTTTTCTTCAGTTACATGTAAAAACAATTTTTAGCATTTTTTTTTAAATTTTGAGCTCTAAATTCTCTCCTCTCTTCTTTCCCCCTTCTTTTCTTGAGAAGGCAATCAATTTGATATAGATTGTGCAATTACAGTCCTGCAAAGCATTTCCATATTAACCATTTTGTAAAAAAAAAAAAAAAAAAGAGAGAGAGAAAAAAAAACAAGAAAAATAAAAGGTGTGTGGGTGTGCTTCAATCTACATTCATCACTTTTTTCTGTGGAAGTAGATAGCATTTTTCATAAGTTTGTCAAAATTCTTTTGTATCATTGTATTCCTGAGAATAGCTAAGTCATTGACAGTTGATCATTGTACAATGTTACTGTTACCTTGTACAATATTCTCTTGGTTCTGCTTACTTCATTTTGCAATAGTACACATAAGACTTATCAAGGTTTTTCTGAAACATCCTGCAGTCAGAATTTGGCCCCAGATATTAATGTCAAGACTAGCATTTACCTGCCCTCCTTTCTTATAGGTACTATGAGAATCCCAGGAGCACTTTCAGCTTCAAACAGTAATTAGTATGAAGCATCCAGTAAGGTTGCCTCACAGAGAATATGTGTTCCTCTAAAATAGAGCTGTAAGGCAGGAGTTCTTAACCTGGGATCTGTGAACCCATATTGTCATTTTAAAAACATTTTTATAGCTACATTTCAATATAATTTGTAACCCTAAGCATTTTCTGCCTTTACACTCCTTTTTCTGTGATCCATCAGATTGCCAAAGGAATCCATGACAAAAAAGTTAATACCTGCTTTCAAAAAAAACTCAACCACCTGCTTTAGGGTCATATTGTGCCTTCCACACATGTCAGAGTTTAGGGCAATTGGAACCTCTTTCTGGAATTTTTTTTACAATAGTATTTTATTTTTCCAAATGCATGTAAAGATAGTTTTCAGCAGTCATTTTTGTAAAACTATGTGTTCTAAATTTTTCTTCCTCCCTTACATTTCCTTTCCCCAAGACAGCAAAAAATCTGATGTAGGTTAAAAATGTGCAGTTCTTTTAAACATATTTTATATTTGTCATGTTGAACAAGAAAAATCAGACCAAAAAGGAAAAAAACCACGAGAAAGAAAAAAATAAACAAAAAGATGAAAATACTACATTCAGTCTCCATAGTTCCCTCTCTGGATATGATTGGCCTTTTTCATCCCAAGTCTATTGTAATTGCCTTGTTGGGAAGAGCCAAGTCAATCACAGTTGATCAATATATAATCTTCTTGTTAACTGTGTACAGTGTCCTGGGATTCTTAACATGCCAGTTTTTGTTGTTGTCCAATTATTTCAGACTCTTTGTGATCCCATTTGGAATTTTCTTGGCAAAGATACTGGAGTGCTTTGCCATTTCCCTTCTCCAGCTCATTTAACAGATGAGGAAACTGAGACAATTGCAATTAAATGACTTAAGTAAACCATACAGCTAATGTCTGAAGCTATAGTTTAACTCAGGAAGATGAGTCTTTCTAATTTGGCACTTTACCCACTGTGTCACCTAGTTCTCCCCCTCTCTCTACCCCCTGCAATTTTTGGAATCAGTAGCGCTATAATTTGCTGAGGCAATTGGGGTTAAGTGACTTGCCCAGGGTCACACAGCTAGGAAGTATTAAATGTCTGAGACCAAATTTGAACTCAGATCTTCCTGACTTCAGGGCTGGTACTCTATCCACTGCGCCATCTAGCTGCCCCTCAGTAGCTATATATTGACTAAGGCCAAACCCATTCCAGGATTGAAGCCAAATCAAGTACCCTGCCAAGAGAGTTAACCAAAAAGATGCTTCCAGATCCCCAGGTTGTCTGTGGACTAGGATAGAGGGGGAAAAATCCCATTTTAATTTTGATATTTTCTGATTTGTCTCTTTTGTGATTCTACATATTATATTTTACACACTTAAACATATTATCCTGAAAAGGGGTACATAGGTTTAAGCAAGCTGCTAAAGGGGTCTATTACACAAGAAAGTATTAATCATTGCTCTGGGAATATGCTGCCTTCATTTTGTCTCACAAATAGTACTGGCTCCCATTTGCATTTTCTGCAGCTATAATATGGGCAAGTTATAGTCTTAGATCTAAATTGAAATGTCCTTGTAGATTGAAAGAGCCTTTGGCACTACCGTGAAAATTGACACAGGGCAATCAGGTTATCCATAATTGAGCTTCTGTTCTAATGCAATGGATTACACATAATAGTTACAAAATAAATATTTTTGGATTAAATTGAATTGAAGGGATTTTTCTGTCACTGGTCATCTCTTAAGGCATCCAAACATTGGTTCAATGAAAAAATTGTTTTTACTTTGCTTATTTGTCAGACATGTTGAAATGTTGGATGTGAATGTCAGAAAAGAGTCTGCAGGTCACTGAAATACAGAATCTTTATAAGTAAAAGGTATTGCAACCATTTTAATTCAGCCTGTCTCCTAAAAGAAATCCTCAAGATAGCATTACCAGCAAGTGAACATTCAGTTCCTCATGAAAACATACTCAATTTGAAATGCTTATTGGGCATACAGGAAGCGATTGCCAAAAGGCAGTAGGCAATTTGGGAATAATTCTGCTTGGCTCTCCTTTCACAAAATCTGAACTAGTGAGGTTCCTCAATATTTTTACCCTCTTTTACTTGGACACATTTGCTTCCTTCAAGAATGAGTTGACCTCCATTGTCTTAGTTGTTTAGACTCTTTCATTTGCCCAAACATCCTGGTGAAAGGAAACATACTTTTATGTGAAGTACGACTTGCAAATATCCTTTGAAACATCTCTGAGATACCAACAGCTCCTTTTTCTCAATAGCCCCCAATGGAGCAGGTGTCGGGGCTAGGTTGGATTGAAGGGTGACAGCAAGGCTTTTGAGACTGAATAAGAGAGAGGTTACTTCTCTTGAAATCAAACCAGAAAGGAACTTTCCTTTTTCTCCCTTGTCTTCATTGCTTCTATTACCATTCTCACCATTCTTTTTTTCATTCTCTGTCTCCCTTACCCCATGTATTATAATAGATAGCATTTACCTTGTCCTTTGGGGTAGCACTTTATAAATGTTATCTCATTTTAGCATTTTAACAATCCCAGGAGGTAAGTGCTATTATTACAAGGAAACTGAGGCAGACACATCAGGTGACTTGCCCAGGATCTCTTTGTGTCTCTGTGTGTCTGTCTCTTGGTCTTCTTCCTTCTCCTCTGTCTTTCTGTCTGTCTGTTTTTCCTCTCTCTCTGGCTCTGGCTGTCTCGGTCTCTTTCTCTCTATGTCTCTGTGTCTCTCTGTCTCTGTCTTTCTCTCTGCCTCTCTCTGTGTGTCTCTGTCTCTATGTCTGTCTTTCTGCCTCTCTGTGTATCTATATGTCTCTGCCTTTTTCTGTCTCTGTGTCTCTCTGTGTGTGTCTCTTTCTGCCTCTCTCTGTGTCTCAGTCTCTCTGTATGTGTCTTTGTCTCTCTCTGTGTGTCTCTGTCTTTCTCTCTGCCTCTCTCTGCATGTTTCAGTCTCTCTCTTTTTGTGTCTCTGTCTCTCTGTCTCTGTCTTTCTCTCTGCCTCTCTATGTCTTAATCTCTCTGTGTGTCTGTCTGTCTGTCTGTATCTCTGTATCTGTCTCTCTGTGTCTTTCTGCTTCTCTGTGTCTTAGTCTCTGTGTGTATGTGTGTCTCTATCTCTCTGTCTCTGTCTGTATCTGTGTCTCTGTCTCTGTCTCTCTCTGTGTCTTTCTGCCTCTCTCTCTGTATCTCTGTCTCTCTATCTCTGTCTCTCTCTCTCTCACACATACACACACACAAGCAGGGTCGCATAGCTAATAAATGTCTGAAGATGGATCTGAAGTTAGGTCTTCTTGATTCCAGACCCTGCCTTCCAGTAGCCGTCCCACCCAGCTACCTTCCCTAGACCTCTTTCCTTCTCTGTCCTTGTTCATGTAAATGTTCCTCTCCCCTCCTCCCCTTCCACCTCAGGCTCTCTCACTTTCCACCCCTGCTAGTGGAGTTTTTATCTCTATTGTCTCCATGTCTGCTCTCCCACTCACTGACTGCAGCCTGGAATTTCTCTCTCAAAACAAATTCCAAAATGGATTCCCCACCCAACTTGGAAAGACTCTGGTGTTAGGGTCATCATCATCATCATCATCATCATCATCATCATCACCATCATCTTACTGGCTGCTGTTCTTATTGTTATCCTGATTATTCATCCTTAATTTTCCAAGAAGACTGGTAACATCACCGAGCGATGTGCTGACCTGAGTGAGAATTGACTTGAAGTGGACAGAGTTGTCAAGACAACTTCAGCCTCAAGGACAAGAGCTTCAGCCTCACTCTCCCCGCAAGATGAAAGGCAGGATGACCAGTGGTGGCCCAGGATACAGCAGGCAGGCCTCCTTTGACCATCCTCGTGGCCCTGGAGCACATTGTTCTCATCTGCATTTTTGGGGAGCCTCCCCTTGCTTGAGGTAGACATCTCCCTGACAGCTTGGAGACCTGCAGCTTACCCCTGCTCTGGTTCAGCTCTTTGGCCAAGACGAATCCTTAATGTGTTGAATTAAGAACATGAGATCAGGGTTTGGCAGAAGTGTGGGAGGACAGGGCAGCAGGGGCTCCAGTTGGGGACGATAGAGTCCTGCGCTGATGGGTGGCAGAAGGTGAATTTCAATGGCTTAACAATATTTTGCAAGTCATTCTCCACTCAAACCCAGACTTCCCTTCTGTAAGGCGAGGGGAGGGGAGCTCAGGAAGGGAAAGCTTCAGAGCTCTTCTGTTCCTCCCAATATGAATGACCCCCCTGAGGGAAACACTTGGTTTTCCTTCAACTAGAAGCTGGATCTCCTGGGATTTCTGCCCAGCTGTAGAGGCAAAAGCATTTTTCATTGGTGCCTGAGATTTGTCATAGAATCTCAGAGTTGGAAGGCCATCAGACACCACAGGAAGTCCCATTTATATATGCATAGAATGCCCTGTTCATGCCCCACATGTGCTCATCCAGGCTCTTAGAGACCTACAGTGGCTGGGAATTCATTACTTCCTTAAGAAGTCCATGATGCTTTTGCACTGCATTAATTGTCACCCCCCAAAACTTCATGTATCCTGAAGGGTACTAAAATACTACCTTTTCTGTGAAACCTTCCTTGATTTCCCCATCTATAAGTGATTTTTCCTTTCTGATTTCACACAGCTTTTCATTACCTGTCTTGCCTACTCATCACAATCACTACTGAAATAAAAGTTTTCTGAATTTGTCATCTCTCTAACTGGGCAGCTAAGTGGCAGAGTGAACAGAGACTGGGTGAGGAATCATTCCTCTTCCTGAGTTCAAATGTGGCCTCGGACATTTAGTATCTGTGGTACTGGGCAAGTCACTTAATGCTGTTTGCTTTAAATCCACTAGAGAAGGGAAGACCAAACTGACAAGAAAACCCCACGGACCGTAGAGTCCTGGGATGATGAAAGGTCAGACGTGACTGAACAACAGCAATGACTTGTGCCAAACTGGGGCAAACACTAGGAATCACTTGCCTTCAAGGGATCTTCTCTAATGGGGAGGTAACAGGACTTAAGTTCAAGCCATCTCTCTACATTGCCACCATTCAAACTGCAATACCAAGGATTAGAATTCTACACACAAGTAAAAGTCAGGGGACAGATAGAAGACAGAGGTCCAGAACTGTTGCTGTGGATAGAAAATATTCCATCCTGCTGCTGGAAGAAGCTGCTATGTCTCAGAAGTCAATCCCCAAAGGACAGGGTCAGGTCATTCCTATTAGACTAACCATGGTGTAGAGTAATTTGCCCACTTTTCCTCTAGACTCTGTGGAAGAGAAAGAAAATAGCAAGTTGGAGACAGGAGGGAAAGGCAGTGAGAGAAAGGAAAGGAGTGGGCAGACAGAAAAGATGGAGAAAAATGGAAAGTATTGTCCCAGTGTCTGGAACCCTCAGTATCAGTATCTCTAAATTGTTTTTCCCTCGTTAAGAAATTAGAAGGAAAAGACACAATTACCATAGCACCTCTATGAGATGGAATTATTTTAATTGTATCATTATTATGTGAATGTCTCAGAAGCAGGGGCCACTGAACCACTGGACAAGCTGCTGAATGTCAGATCTATTGTATTCCCCTGACATTAGGACATCAGTGGATAGAATGGAAGGAAGACTTGTCCTGAGTTCAGATTTTATCTCAGACAGTTAGTTACCACCTGTGTGACCCATGGAAAGTCACTCAACCCTATTTAGCTTAGTTTCCTCATCTGTAAAAAGACCTGAGGAAGGAAATGACAAACCACTCCAACATCCCAAATGGGGACACCACTGAACAACAGCAATAACATTGGTCTCTGATCTCCCTATCTCATCTTTGGGCTCTAGCAAAGAGAAGAGGTGGCTGCTCTATTTCTTCCTCTTCTTGGATCCCAAGTAGCTAGCCTGTCTGTGTATCCCTAAGATTCTCTCGTTAACCTTTCACAGCATGGGGTGACTGATGCTGGTAAAAAAAAAATTAAATCTGTGCCCAGCTGACAGCCTAATATTGTGAAGAGGGCCTCAGATCTGGAGTCAGGAAGAAGTAAGTTCAAATCTTCCCTTGGACATTTCCAACTTGTGTGACTCTAAGTAAATCCTGTAATCTCCAAGTTTTAGTTTCCTTGTTTGTAAATGAGGGAGGTGAACTTGATGGCCTTTGGGGCCATTCCAGCTCTAAATTTATGATCCCATGATCTTTACTTTTGGATTAGAATATGAGTTGAAAGGACCATAGATTTGAAGCTAGAAGAAATACTGATGTTCATCTGGTCCGAGCCTCTCATTTTATAGATGAAGAAGCTGAGGTTTGGAGAGATTAAGTGATTTATCCGAGGTCACATAGTAGCAAAATGATCTTGAGCAAGTTCTCCATGGCTATCAGTCTCAGCCTAAATTATCCTATACATCTCGTGTCCACAGACAAAACCACTCTCCCTGTGCAAATCCCTTGCCTTGGTGGCAAGACAGACAAGGAAGGAGAGTGCAAATCATCTCTTTAAAAATACTCAAGAGATGTGGGATTTGAGTGTGGACCACAACATAGCATTTTCATGCTCTCTGTTGATTTTTGCTTGCATTATGTTTTCCTTCTCAGGTTTTTTTTCCCTTATAGATCTGACTTTTCTTGTACAGCAAGAGAACTGTATAAATATGTATACATACATTTGATTCATCATATATTTTAACATAATTAACTTGTATTAGACTACCTGCCATCTAGGGGAGGGGGTGGAGGGAAGGAGGGAAAAATTTGTAACAGAAAACTTTGCAAGGGTCAATGTTGAAAAATTACCCATACATACGTTTTGCATATGCTCAGGAGTGGGGCAGCTAGGTGGCCAGTGGATAGAGCACCAGCCCTGAAGTCAGGAGGACCTGAGTTCAAATTTTGTCTCAGACACTTAACACTGCCTGGCTTTGTGATCCTGGGCAAGTCACAACCCCAGTTGCCTCAGGGGAAAAAAATGCTGAGGAGTCTTCCCCTCTTGAGAGCATGGAATTGAGAACTAAGGTTCTCAAGGAACCATAGCTAGGACTGTACAGAGAGCAGGCTGAAGGGAGTGATATCCATACACCATCAAACAACTGGGGCCCCATTTACATCCTAGGCCTTGTTACTCTGGATGCAGACATCTGGGATATCCACCAATCATAAAGGAGCCTTGAGGCGGGGCAGTAGATTCCCCCGAGGCTTATCCCTGGATCTGCATTTTATTCACCCAGACACTAATTTTAATTGCAGTTACCATGGCAGCATCAAGCTCCTTGCACATCCTTAGATTCCCAGTGTAGCTGTCCAGTCCTGGGCTTCTGGCCAAATTACCTAGGAAGTCAAAAACTCCAGATTCTGAATTTAATGATAAATTGTGAAACTTCCAGAAACAATTTTATGGGAGCCATTGAGTAATTGGCCTAGCCCTCTAAAAATGACTATATAATCACTTATTAGAATGGAAATTCAACTTGAGTTACTTCCTAATTTAATCCAAACTTTCCCAACCTAGCATTCAAACCCTAACTCCATCTCTCTCTCTCTCTCTCTCTCTCTCTCTCTCTCTCTCTCTCTCTCTTCAGTTCCTTAACTAAGTGCCTTTTTACTCTAATTTCATAACACTCAAATTTACCCTTTCCTCATCCCCTTTCTATCATCTATGCACTGTAGCTCAGTGTTCTTCTCCTAGGCCAAAACGTCTCCCTTCACTGTCTCTGCCAAACCATTTCCATCACTTTTTTCAATGTCTTTTCCCCAAACTTGTCTCCTCTCAAAAAGCCTTTCCTAACCCCATTTTTATATTCCCTAAATGTGAATGTAGAAATCCCCATGTGGTATTATTTTGTGCATGACAGTATTTGTCCAGAACATTGACAGGAATGGGCAAGGATGGCAAACCATAGACAAGTTCCAGAAATGGAAAGATTTAGAAGACATGGATAAAGTTTCATTCTGTACCAGTGTAACTCACATTAATAGGATCACAAATCCATGGAACTATAGAAGAGTATCAATACCTTGATTTAATTCAATTAAATTTAACCAAATGTTTTCCTGTTCTTCTTGTTCAATCATTTCAGTCATGTCCAATGTTTGGTGAGTTCATTTGGGGTTTTCTTTGAACTCAAGTATTTCTGATTCCAGGACTCTTATCTACTGCCTCACCTAGCTACCCCACATGTACAGCTGTGCTGATGCATTGTTTCTAGAGCTGTAAATTGGTCTAGTCATTCTGGAAAGCAATTTGGAGTTATCTCCAGATAGTTATCAAACTGTGCGTAATCTTTGTCCAATCTATGCCATTACTAGGTCAAAGTAATCAAAGAAATAGGACTTAAATGTACAAAAAACATTTATTATGGCTTCTTTGTAGAAATCAAAAATTGTGCATAGAGCTAGAGTGAGTCGAACTAGGAACAATTTACACAATGGTTATAAAATTATAGAAAAAAAGCAACTTTGAAAGACTTTAGAATGCTGATCAATTCAGACACCATGGAATGTTTAGAGCATGGTCAGACATCAAAGATATCACAGTCCTACACTACATCCCAGCCCTAATCCATGATGAGCAAGCTTGGGAAGCACCCCTAACCTTCATTTCATCTGTTATGGGAGGACAGTCATTCAGTAGGGCAGTTGGCCAGGTGGTCTGCACTGGGAAGTAGGGAGTGGTGGTGGAGTTCTATCTAACCTCTCTGCAAAACCCACATCCATGTTGAACACCAAATAAGGAGGGAGATGAAACACATTTGTACAATAACTCAAGACAGTCTCCATGGCAACAATTACCAAAAAATCTACTTCTGGGAGGCACAACTACAGGAGCCAGGAGTGGCAGACATTGGGGGTGGGAGGAGGAAGGAGGCCCAGTGGGAGGATGGTTTTGTTTTATGGGCCAGCTTTAAGGAAGTAGGAAGAGTAGGAACCTGAGTGCCGGATGAAGCATAGATTTGTAGAGTCTAAGAGTTAGGAGGAAAGTTATAGGTCAGCTCATCCATGGTCCACTGGAGTCAATATCGAGGATTTAAGTTTTATTGTTCAGGTGTAAGGGTTTTTCTAGTGGGATTCCCTCCAGGGAAAGAAAAATAGTAAAAAATGAGAAGTTGACCCTCCCCAGGACACCATGGACTATTCTACAGTTAGATATAGGAGATACAAAGTCCTGACCTAAAGAATCAGTCTTCATGGAGCACTGGCAATATGGAAGAAAGGGAAAGAGCCTAGGGATGAGACAGGAGATTGCTCTGTGACTGTGGTCAAGTCATCTAATCTTTCTGGACCCCACTTTCCCCTGGCTTCAAAATAAAGCTTTCCATCCCATCTTTTAAGGTTTTCATGAAACTAAATAAATGGAAAAGAGCTTTGGAAGAAATAAAGATAGGCAAATTCAGGAGAGTATGTTAGTGGTTATATAATGTTATATAATGGTAGTGATAGCTATCAAAATTATTGACATCAAAAGACTGTCTTTTCATCCTTAGGAGTCTTGCTTCCTAGGGAAAGTAGGTTTAAACTCAGATGTGAGGACTTGGGAAGAAGAGGGCTGGAAAATGAAGGATTTCACCAGCATAGGCTTAAGGGTCCTAGTCAATCTTCACAAGATCTTTGAGATTCAGGGAGCTGTCTGGTGAGTTCTGGATGGCTCCTTCTATGCATACGAGATGAGAGAAAGACAACCAGATTGATACACATAGCTCAAAGGCAGATCCCACTGAGCCAAATATACCCACCCCAGGAGATAACATTCTGTTTCTAGAATGGAGCTTTAAAAAGACATGATGTATCATCTAATCCAGTTCTCTTATTTTTTTTAATTCCTACTGATGCATTTTGTTTTTATATTAAAACCATTTCCAGTTATATGCATCCTCTTCCACTCCATTCTCACCCAGAAAACTGAACCCTCCCTTGTAACAAAGATAAATAATTAAGCAAAAACAACACCCAATACATATTACCTTATCTGAAAATGTATTTCCACCTCTTTTGATGGTGGTGGAATAGAGGGGTGAGAAGATAAACGAGATACAATTCATCATTTATTCTCCTGGACAATTATTGACTTTTAATCATTCAAAATGGTTTCCTTTCACTGCCTTTTTTCATTTTCATCATTGTAGTAATTGTCTTTTTAGTAAATTTAGTAATTGGCTTTTTAGTTTTGCTTATTTCATTCCTTATCAGTTCAGACAGATTTTCCCAGATTTCTACTGTAATAAGAGACTGGCCAATAAAGATGTCCAGTCTTTCAAGCACTCACAATTTTAATGCTATATGCCTGGTGCCAAGCTACAAGGAAGTTTGTGAATGCCAGTTACAGAATTTCATGATGATCCAAAATGAAGGACTCTACACTTCAGAGCATGATCCAGTATTTTGTTGTTCTTTCTCACTGTACACTAGAGAAAAACCTTTTAGTTGACTACTGTGCTTTGGGCATCTAAAAAGCTCAATGGAAGAAGTTGAATTCGCCCTTTTCCCTAGTGGTGAGCAATGAATAAATGTTGTAAGTCTCCAGATGGAGAGAAAAATAGTAAGAGCTGCTGCCAGTCTTATCTTCTCACTTGGGTCACCAGGTGACTGAATATATGACATAATTATTTTGTCTCTATGTTTCTTTTCAGATATTAAGTGGAATATCTGAAACAGAATGGACAAGACTAGAAATTGGGAGATTCAAAAGATGTAGTTCTATGGTCCTCCCCAAAAACTGGAGCTGCTAAGTGTTCCAGGCAAGCCTGGTGAGCAGCCATCCTTGAGGAATGACCTGTGTGATCAGACCAGCTGTAAATCAACTCACCAGCTGAACCTGCTGAGGAGACAGTGAATGACTGGTTTGACCCAGCTCAGCATTTTATTGACACAGAAGCCAATGTTCTACAAACTATTGATTGACTCATCCATAAGTTATGCTACATCCAGAAGTAAACTCAGTGGGAGAAATGTTTTGTAGCTACCCCTTTAAATTTTATTCCTCCCTTCAGGATCTCAAGACAAATAGAAGAATGTGTTCCCTGGCTCAGGAGTAAGGAGGGCAAAAGTGGAATGTTTTTGTACATTGATTCTATAGTATTGTCTGGAAATAATCCCTTTGTAAAAGTTAATTCATATTAATTATCAGTGACATTGAGACTATATTAATTAGTTAAAATTATACAGGCATATTTTGGAGATATTACTGATTCAGTTCCAGAACACCTCAATAAAGTGAGTCACATGAATTTATGGTTTCCCACTGCATATAAAAGTTATGTTTATACTATAGTGTAATCTATTAAGAGTACAATAGTATTGTTTAAAAAATGTACATTCCTCAAGCCATTCTCTAATTGATAAATGGTCAAAGGATGTGAACAGACAATTTTTAGATGAAGAAATTGAAACCATTTCTAGTCATATGAAAAGGTGCTCCAAATCGCTATTAATTGGGGGAGGGGGTGGAGCCAAGATGGCGGAGTGAAGACATGACTCTCTGTGACCTCCTCTGACCTTCTCTCAAATCAACAGCAGATTAAGCCTCTAAACTGATTTTTAAGTCAAAGGACCCACAGATATTTGGAGTACAACACGTTCCCAGCAGAAGTTACCTTGGAAGAGCTTCAAAGCAGGTCTGTTTCAGATGGACAGGGGTTTGGGCAGTTTACCAAGCAGGGCAGGAAGCCAGGCCGGACTCAGCCTGGCAAATTCTAAGCACCTGGGAAGATTCTGGGAGGCTTTGGGTCACCCTGCTTGCAGGCAGGTGCTTTGGCAGATCTGCTTTTTGTAAAAGGTAGATTGTAACCCACTGCAAATGCAGAACTAGCCCAGACAGCCCAGCACCAGAAATCAATCAGCCGAACTGTCCCAGGGCAAACTAAAGCAGCTGCCACTCCTCTGATTTAAATAGACCTCAAGCTTTTTTTTAAAAAAAATCAAAAATAGGAAAGAACTCTCACCATAGACAACTTTTATGGAAAGAGAGAAGGGCAGACCTCAGATTTTGAGGTTCATAAAGGTAAAGCAACTCCAGAGGAAGCCACAAAGGGAGACATGAGCTGGTCCCCATTTCACAAAGCTTTCCTGGAAGATTACTTAAAGAATCTCAAAAAAGAGTTAGAAGAAAAATGGGGAAATGAATTGAGATCATTGCAAGAAGGATATAATGCCCAAAAAAGAGATATGAAAAAGACGGCAATTCACTGAAAAACAAAATTAGTGAAATGGAAAAAGGCTGCAATGAACAAAAAAATTCAATTGGCCAGTTACAAAAGGAGCTAAAAAAGATAACTGAAGAAAATAATACATTAAAAATTAGAACTGAACAAATGGAAGTGAATGAATCAAAAAGACTTCAAGAATCAGTTAAATAAAAACAAAAAAAGGAAAAAATAGAAGAAAATATGAAATATCTCCTAGGAAAAACAACTGACCTGGAAAATAGATCTAGGAGAGACAATCTAAGGATAATTGGACTTCCTGAAAGCCATGATGAAAAAAAGAACGTAGACACTATCTTCCAGGAAATCATGAAAGAAAACTGCCCTGATGTTTTAGAATCAGAAGGCAAAATCACCATTGAAAGAATTCACCAATCACCTCCTGAAAGAGACCCCAAAATTAAATCCCCAAGGAATATCGTGGCTAAATTTCAGGACTATCTCAATAAGGAAAAGATGTTACAAGCAGCTAGAAAGAAATAATTCAAATACCGAGGAACTGTTATTAGAATCACCCAAGATCTGTCAGCTTCTACATTAAAGGATTAAAGGGCTTGGAACCAGATATTCTAAAAGCAAAGGAACTTGGATTACAGTCAAGAATAAGCTATCCAGCTAGTTTGAGCGTTATCTTCCATGGAAGAAGATGGACATTTAATGATATAGGTGAATTTCACCTATTTCTAATGAAAAGACCACATTTGAACAAAAAAAAATTGACCTCCAAATACAGAACTCAAGAGAAGCATAAAAAGGTGAAAAAGGAAAGAACTCTTGAGAACTGTATTTCTGCTATGGGTATACTTAAAGAATGGGGGTATAATTTGATTTTACTTTGATAATATGAAAAAGAAACTAGAGGTGGAAGGGGTATCATACTGGAAAAAAAAGGAAAATAAGGATAAGATAAAAAAGGAGGTAAAAATAAGGTAAAATCTCATGAAGAGTCAAAGAAAACCTAATATAATTGAGGGAAATAAGGGCGGGGATGAGCATTGTGTGAATCCTACTCTCATCAGATTGGGCTCTAAAAGAGTATATCAGACACATTTGGTTACACAGAGAAACTTGTCCCTCCATATAGGGAAGTGAGAGGGAAAGGAGGAAAAGAAAGGGAAAGACTAATAGAAGGGAAAACAGAAGAATTAGGGGAAAGATGTAAAAAAAAAAAAAGGAGAAGGTTCTAAGAAAGAGAGGATTGTTTGAGGGAGGTAGTCACCAAAAGCAAAAAAAAAGGGGAGGGGGGGAAGGGAGAAAGGGGAAAGGAAAGAGAAAAACATAACTTTGGGTAAATAAGATGGCAGGAAATACAGAATTAGTTATTTTAACTGTGACTTTGAATGGGATGAACTCTCCCATAAAATAGAAACGGATAGCGGACTGTCTTAAAAGCCAGAATCCAACAATATGTTGTTTTTAAGAAACACATTTAAAGCATAATAATACATACAAAGTGAAGGTAAAGGGCTGAAGCAGAATCTATTATGCTTCAGGTGAACAATAAAAAAAAAGCAAGGGTACAATCCTGATCTCAGATCAAGTAAAAGCAAAGATAGATCTAATTAAAAGAGATAAGGAAGGAAACTATATTTTACTAAAGGGTACCATTGATAATGAAGCAATATCAATACTAAACATATATGCACCAAATGGTATAGCATCTAAATTCTTTTTTTTTTTAATTTTTATTTTATTTGCATAACATATGTGTGGGTAATTCTTCAACAATAACCCTTAGATAGCTTTCCGTTACAAATTTTCCCCCCAACTCCCCACCCCTCCCCTAGATGGCAGGATATCCACTACATGTTAATTATGTTAAAATATTGGCAAATCGAATATATGTATACATATTTCCAAACTTATCATTGGTGTGCAAGAAAAATCTTATCTACACAAACGATATATCAGATAAAGGAAACACAATGTAAGCAAACATCAATCAAGGAGTATGAGAATGTTATGTTGTGGTCCACATTTCGCATCCCTCTCTCTGGGTGTATATGGCTTTCTTCAGTGAACAATTGGAGGTGGTTTGAAACATTTCATTGTTGAAGAGAGCCATGTCCATCAGAATTGATCGTCATATAGTACTGTTGTTGCCGTGTATAATGATCTCCTGGTTCTGCTCATTTCACTCAGCATCAGTTCATGTAAGTCTCTCCAGGCCTCTCTGAAATCATCTTGCTGGTCATTTCTTACAGAACAATAATATTCCATAATATTCATATACCATAATTTATTCAGCCATTCTCCAATTGAAGGGCATCTATTCAATTTCCAGTTTCTAGCCACTACAAAAAGGGCTGCCACAAACACTCTTGCACATGTGGGGCCCCTTCCTTCCTTTATGATTTCTTTGGGATATAAGCCCAATAGAAATAGCATCTAAATTCTTAAAGGAGAAGTTAAGAAAGATGCAAGAAGAAATAGACAGCAAAGCTATACTAGTGAGAGATCTCAACCTTGTTCTCTCAGAATTAGATAAATCAAACCACAAAATAAGAAAGAAGTTAGGGAGGTAAACAAAATGTTAGAAAAGTTAGGTATGATAGATCTTTGGAGAAAATTGAATGGAGACAGAAGGAAGTTTACTTTTTTCTCAGCAGTCCATGGAACATATATAAAAACTGACCATGTGTTAGGGCATAAAAACCTCAAAATCAAGTGCAGAAAGGCAGAAATAGTAAATGAATTTTTTCAGACTATGATGCAATAAAAATCACATGTAATACAAGGACACAAGAAAATAAACCAAAAGTTATTTGGAAATTAAATAATCTAATCCTAAAGAATGAATGGATGAAACAGCAAATCATAGACACAATAATTTCATCCAGGAGAATGACAATAATGAGACAACATACCAAAATTTGTGGGATACAGCCAAAGCGGTTATAAGAAGTAATTTTATATCTCAAGATGCTTACTTGCATAAAATAGAGAAAGAGAAGATCAATGAATTGGGCTTACTATTGAAAAAAACTAGAAAAAGAACAAATTAAAAACCCTCAATTAAATGCGAAATTGGAAATTCTGAAAATAAAAAAGGAGATTAATAAAATTGAAAATAAGAAAACTATTGAATTACTAAATAAAACTAAGAGTTGATTTTATGAAAAAACTAACAAAATAGATAAACCTTCAGTTAATTTAATTAGAAAAAAGAAAGAGGAAAATCAAATTGTTAGTCTTAAAAATGAAAAAGGAGAACTTTCTACCAATAAGAGAAAATTAAAACAATAATTAGGAGTTACTTTGACCAACTTTATGCCAATAAATTTGATAATCTAAATGAAAGGGAGGAATATCTACAAAAGTATAGATTGTCCAGGTTAACAGAAGAGGAAATAAATTATTTAAACATTCCCATTTTAGAGAAAGAAATAGAACAAGCTATTAATCAGCTCCCTAAGAAAAAATCTCCAGGGCCAGATGGATTTACATGTGAATTCTACCAAACACTCAAAGAACAATTAATTCCAATACTATACAAACTATTTGAAATAATAGGGAAAGAAGGTGTACTACCAAATTCCTTCTATGACATCTGCATCATATGATGCTGATAGCTAAAGCAGGTAGGGTGAAAACAGAGAAAGAAAACTATAGACCAATTTCCCTAATGAATATTAATGCAAAAATCTTAAATAAGATATTAGAAATGAGATTACAGAAAGTCATCCCAAGGAAAATATACTATGATCAAGTAGGATTTATACCAGGAATGCAGGGCTGGTTCAATATTAGGAAAACTGTCAGCATAATCAATTATATTAATAACCAAACTAACAAAAATCATATGATTATCTCAATAGATGCAGAAAAAAATCCAACACCCATTCCTATTAAAAACAGTAGAGAGTATAGAAATAAATGGGCTTTTCCTTAAAATGAGCAGTAGCATCTATTTAAAACCAGCAGCAAACATCTTATGTAATGGGGACAAACTAGATCCATTCCCAATAAGATCAGGAGTGAAACAAGGCTGCCCACTGGTCAACATTACTATTTAATATTGTATTAGAAATGTTAGCTTTGGCAGTAAGAGAAGAAAAAGAGACTAAGGGAATTAGAGTAGGTAATGAATGAGGAAACCAAATTATTACTCTTTGCAGATGATATGATGGTATACTTAGAGAACCCTAAAGATTCAACTAAAAAACTACTAGAAACAATTCACAACTTTAGCAAAGTTGCAGGATACAAAGTAAATCCACATAAATCATCAGCATTTTTATATATTACCAATAAAGTTCAGCAGCAAGAGATACAGGAAAAAATTCCATTCAAAATAACTCTCAATAGTATAAAATATTTGGGAATCTATCTGCCAAGGAAAAGTCAGAAACTATATGAACTAAATTACAAAACACTCTCCACACAAATAAAGTCAGACCTAATCAGTTGGAAAAAATATCAAGTGCTCATAGGTAGACCAAGTGAATATAATAAAAATGACAATACTACCCAAATTAATTTACTTATTTAGTGCCATACCAATCAAACTCCCAAGAAATTATTTTACAGATGTAGGAAAAATAGTAGCAAAGTTTATCTGGAAGAACAAAAGGTCAAGAATCTCAAGGGAATTAATGAAAAAAATGCCTTGCTGTACCAGATCTAAAACTATGTTATAAAGCAACGGTCATCAAAACCATTTGGTACTGGCTAAGAAATAGAGTAGTAGATCAGTGGAATAGGATAGGATGACAGGACAAACTAGGCAATAACTATGGCAATCTAGTGTTTGATAAACCCAAAGTCCCCAGCTTCTGGGATAGGAACTCACTATTCGACAAAAACTACTGGGAAAATTGGAAACTAGTATGGAAGAAATTAGGGCTTGACCCATACCTAACACCGCATACCAAGATAAGATGTAAATGGGGTCATGATTTAGACATAAAAGTGATATTATAAGCAAATTAGAGGAACATAGGATAGTTTACCTCTCATATCTGTGGAGAAGGAAGGAATTTGTGTCCAAAGAAGAACTGGAACTGCTAATTGAACAACACATAGATAATTTTGATTATATTAAGTTAAAAAGTTTTTGTACAAACAAAACTATGCAGACAAGCTTAGGAGAGAAGCAATAAATTGTGAAATCATCTTTACATTTAAGGGTTCTGACAAAAACCTCATTTCTAAAATATGTAGAGAATCGACTCATATTTATGAGAATTCAAGCTACTCTCCAATCGATAAATGGTCAAAGCATATGAGCAGACAATTTTCAGATGATGAAATTAAAACGATTTCCAGGCGTATGAAAAGGTGCTCCAAATCACTATTGATCAGAGAAATGCAAATTAAGACAACTCTGAGGTACCACTACACACCTGTCAGATTGGCTAAAATGACAGGAAAAGATAATGAAGAATGTTGGCGGGGATGTGGGAAAACTGGGACACTGATACATTGTTGGTAGAACTGTGAATGGATCCAACCATTCTTGAGAGCAATTTGGAACTATGCTCAAAAAGTTATCAAACTGTGCATACCCTTTGACCCAGCAGTGTTTCTATTGGGCCTATATCCCAAAGAGATCTTAAAGGAAGGAAAGGGACCCACATGTGCAAAAATGTTTGTGGCAGCCCTTTTTGTAGTGGCTAGAAACTGGAAACTGAATGGATGCCCATCAATTGGAGAGTGGCTTAATAAATTATGGTATATCAATGTTATGGAACATTATTGTTCTATAAGAAACGATCAGCAGGATGAGTTCAGAGAGGCCTGGAGAGACTTGCATGAACTGATACTGAGCGAAGTGAGCAGAACCAGATCATTATACAAAGCAACAAGACTATATGATGATCAATTCTGATGGACATGGCTCTCTTCAAAAATGAAATGTTTCAAACCAGTTCCAATTGTTCAGTGAAGAAAGCCATATATACCTAGAGAGAGGGATATGAATGTGGACCACAACATAATTTTCATGCTCTCTATTTGCTTGCATTATGTTTCCCTTCTCAGATTTTTTTTCTTGTACATCCAACTTTTCTTGCACAGCAAGATAACTGTAAAAATATATATACACATATTGGTTTTGTCAAGTATTTTAACATAATTAACATGTAGTAGACTTCCTGCCATGTAGGGGAGGGGTGGGGATTAGGGGGAAAATTTGTAATGGAAAGCTTTGCAAGGGTCAATGTTGAAAAATTACCCATACATATATTTTGCAAATAAAAAGGTTTAATAAAAAAGACTATATGATGATCAATTCTGATGGACATGGCTCTCTTCAACAATGAGATGATTCAAATCAGTTCCAATGATCTTGTGATGGAGAGAGCCATCTACACCCAGACTGTGGGAACTGAGTGTGGATCATAACATAGCATTTCACGCTTTTTGTTGTTTGCCTGCATTTTATTTTCTTTCTCATTTTTTTTCCTTTTTAATTTGATTTTTCTTGTTCAACAAGATAAATGTATAAATATGTATGCATATATTGGATTTAACATATATTTTACCATGTTTAACATATATTGTATTATCTTGAGGAGGGGGTGGGGGAAAGAAGGGGAAAATTGGAACACAAGGTTTTGCAAGGGTTAATATTGAAAAATTATCCATGTGTATCTTTTGAAAATAAAAAGCTTTAATAAAAAAGGTAAAAAATGTACATTCCATAATTAAAATAATTTGTTGTTTTAAAAAACTGCTAATCATCATCTGAGCTTTGAATGAGTCATAATTTTTTTTTGGCCAGTGGAGGGTCTTGCCTTGATGTTGATGACTGTGGACTGAACAGGGTGGTGATTGCTGGGGTGACTGAGACTATTTCTTAAAATAAGACAAAAATGAAGTTTGCTGCAATAATTAACTCTTTATTTCATGAAATATTTCTTTGTAGTATGCAATGCTGTTTGATAGTATTTTAACCACAATCTTTCAGAATTGGAATAATGCTCTCAGATTCTGCCACTGCTTTATCATCTAAGTTTATGTAACATCTAGCAGTGTTTCTACTTGGCTCATATCCCAAAGAGTCTTAAAGGAAGGAAAGGGACCCACATGTGCAAAAATATTTGTGGCAGCCCTTTTTGTAGTGGCTAGAAACTGGAAACTGAGTGGATGCCCATCAATTGGAGAATGGCTGAATAAATTATGGTGTATGAATGTAATGGAATATTATTGTTCTGTAAGAAATGACCAGCAGGGGACGGCTAGGTGGCACAGTGGATAGAGCACCAGCCCTGAAGTCAGGAGCATCTGAGTTCAAATGTGGTCTGAAACACTTAACATATCCTAGCTGTGTGACCCTAGGCAAGTCACTTAACCCTAATTGCCTCAGCAAAAAAAAATAAATTAAAAATTAAAATAAATTAAAAAAAAAAAAAGAAACGACCAGCAAGATGATTTCAGAGAAGCCTGGAGAGACTTACGTGAACTGATGCTGAGTGAAGTAAGCAGGACCAGTAGATCATTGTACATGGCAACAAGACTCTATGATGATCATTTCTGATGGTTGTGACTCTTTTCAACAATGAGATGATTGAGGCCAATTCCAATGATCTTGTGATGATGAGAGCCATCTACACCCAGAGAGAGTTTTGTGGGAACTGAGAGTGGATCACAACATAATATTTTCACTCTTTTTGTTTGCTTGCATTTTGTTTTCTTACTCATTTACATTCCTTTTTGATCTGACTTTTCTTGTGCAGCAAGAGAATTGTATAAATATATTTACATATATTGGATTTAACAAATATTTTAACATGTAAACATCTATAACCATGAAGAGAATAGTACTCTACAAAATTGATTAAGAAAAAGACAAAGGGGAGGAATGGATGGAAGGGGAAGAAGACAAAGGAGAAATCCATATGTGGGAGGAGGTTAAGTAATAGCAAGGCAAGTTAAGGAGCAGAATTAAAGCAGAAGAATTAGCAGGGATAGGAAAGAAGAGATAAATACAAACACTACAATGATCAGGAGTAGAATTTATTAGAAAAAAAGTACAGCTAGTAATTACTGATTTTAGACAAAGTCAAATTTAAAGATTCAATCAAGAGAGAAATCTACATTATATGTCAGCCATACTAATATTGTTTTAGATGCAGGTTTTACATATGGAGTATGTGTATATATATGTTTGTTATGTGTGTGTCTGAGTATATTTAGATATGTATGCATGTTGCTTTATGTATGTATATATATATACACACATATATATGTAAGTGGGTCTGTGAATGGATGTGAACATACATATGTATATATAAGGGGGGTAAATGTGCACTGTGTTTATATATATATGTGCTTAACTATAGTTTGCTTAGGGTCAAGAGGATGAAAAGGGGTAAAAGGAATAAAGTAAAAAAAAGTGTACAGTAGAGAATAAAAGAACAATCTACAAAGAAGCAAAGAAAAGATGGTCACTCATAAATAAAATTTCTTCTATTATTATATATCCTTTCTTGAATTGGCAATTTATTGTTATATATTTTGAATACTCTCTGTTTGCCAGGTATTATATCTGAGGGCAGCCGGGTCTTACCTCTTCCCAAGCTTCGGTGTGCATCTGGACATGACCCACGTGTTCACCCAAAGGTGAACCACAAGCCAGAAGAAGATGAAATCAAGATGTATTTTATTCAGGCGCTTTTCTCAGCCAGCCTACCTCCTCAGCTAGCCTGCCTCCCCCACCAGCCTGCCTCCTCCACCCTCTGTAGTCATGCCCTTTTTCCTCTTAGCCCACCCATGTTTTAGCAAATATCTTTGTATTGATATGAGGAAGTCAGAAAGAAAATGTAGCTCACATGCTGATAACAGAGCACACCTCGGGGCAAGCCTGTTTTTTAGATCACTTTGAATAGCTCTTTTGCCTGAGCCATCATCAGCAATCTCATCAAGTCTCCGGGGTCTCATGTCCTCAAGGGAACTGCACACAGTACCTTCTTATCCTCAAGTCAAGACAAACTTCTTATCAAGGTCCCCGAATTTTTGGGCCCTAACATCTGGTGTTCTGCTGGGCATATGACAATGTTCTGTTTTATTTTCCTGGTTTTATTTTTTGTATTCCTTTTTTTAATAAAATGAAAAAAATAGACAGGGTTGCCACAAACCACAAAAAAATTACAATATCTACAAAGTGCAATAAAGCAAACCACAATAAAACAACTCCTATATTGGATGTGCTAATCAATTATTAGATGATATTGGAAGGAATACAACAGATGGAAGTTCAAAAATAATAGTACACTGGGGCAGCTAGGTGGCGCAGTGGATAGAGCACCAGCCCTGAAGTCAGGAGGACCTGAGTTCAAATTTGGTCTCAGACACGTAACAGCTGTGTGACCCTGGGCAAGTCACTTAACCCCAATTGCCTCAGAAAAAAAAATAATAATAATAGTACACAAGTACTCCTAGAAGGTTTATGATAGGGAAAAGTAGATTTGCTCTTAGGACCCAACCTACCAATAGATTTGAAGATGAGATATTACTCTTAGAACCTTTACATGTGCTATATTATATGACCTCATGTTGGTCATTTCTTAATATTCTATTACATTAATATACCATAGCTTGTTGAATCATTCCCTAAATGATTGCATGAATTTTGTTTTCAGTTGTTTTCTACCATAAATAGTGTTGCTATGAATACTTTCATCCTCTTGTTTTAAAAATGATTAATATGAATTTCACAAACACCAGAAAATATGAATATTTCTTCATATAATAAACACAAAAAAGACGATGTGAAAGCTCAAATATTCACTACTTTATGTATTTTATTTTGTATATTTTGAATTTAATGGGTTAATTCCATTATACCTCTGAATCCATGTGCCTTTCTAAATTTCCTTCTGATATTTTTTTTAATTTTTAAAATTTTTTTGCTTTTTGCTAAAGCAATTGAGGTTAAGTGACTTGCCCAGGGTCACACAGCTAGGAAATGTTAAGTGTCTGAGACCAGATTTGAACTCAGGTCCTCCTGACTTCAGGGCTGGTGCTATTTATTTTTCTTAATGATTCATTAATATCCTTTTCTTCCTTTTGTTGATAGCATCACTATCACTAACCCTCCCTTACTCATCCTTAACTATTCTCTAGCAGACAAAAACAAAATAAAAGGAAAACTCTCCCTTGAAATAACTAAATATTGTCAAATAAAATAAATCCACATATTGTCTGTGTCTAAATATATATGTCTCCCTTTGTACCTCTAGTACACCAAGAGGTGAAGATATATGGAATCAGAGGCCTTCTGGAGTCCAGACAAGCACAGTGATCATGGCTCTTAAATATTTCCAGTTCTCTGTAATATTACTGCCATTCAAATTGTTCTGTTGGTGCTTTTTGCTTCATTCTATCTCAAGTCATATAATTTCCCCCCTAGATTCTCTGAATCTCTTTCATCATTTCTTAAAACACAAATGATATGCCATAATTTGTTCATCTATTACTTAACACTGAAGACCCAGCTTGTTTTCAGGCCTTTGCACTACAAAAAGTGATTCTGTAAGTTGTTTGTGCATGGGGAGTCTCTTTTTCTCTCTTTGATATTTTGTGTTATACATATAATAGTAATATTTCTAGGTCAAACAGTATGCATAATTTAGTTATCTTTAAGTATAGTTGAAATAAGTTGAATCAATTCACAACCTCATTAACTGTGCATTAGTGTGCTTGTCCTCCCATAACCCCTACAACAATTGCCATAATTCTTTTTTAATTAATTTAATTAATTTTTAATTAATGCCATCTTTGCCAATCTAATAGAGGTATAATCTCAGGGATTAATTTGTATTTCTCTAATATTATTCATTATTCTGATAATTTTTTCATGTAGTTGTTGATAATTTATCTTTCTTATTTTTAGGACTGTTTGTATCCTTTAACCATTTATATATTATGGAATGACTTTTGTTCTGATATATTTATATCAATTCCCTATAATTCTTAGATATTAGACTTTTATCAGAAAAATATACTGCAGATATTTTTCTAGTTTCTTATAATTTTATGCTATAATTCTAACTGGAATTGACTTTGCTTATGCAAAAATATTTCAATTTTGTGAATAAAAATTGTGCATTTATCTCTTCTGATCTTCTATCCCTTGTTTGGTTAAGAATCCCTTTCCCATTCATAGTTGTGAAGAAATATTTTCTTTCCTATTAATGTAATTTGTTTGTTACATGAGCTTTTATTCTGGGTTTAATAGTCATTTGGAGCTTATCTCGGAATGTAAAATGAGATTTTGGTTCACTCCTAATACCCACCAGAATCTTTTCCAAATTTTCCATCACATTTTGTTAACCTTTACCTAAGTAGTCTGTTGTTGTTGTTTGTCCCTCTTTCCTGAAGAGGACCATTAACATCAAATGAATTGGATTTAAGTGATGGAGGGCCATATAAGATCACCTGCCTCACTTTCTCCTCCAGACACATCTGGGTCCAGTGGCCAGAAATAGATCAGAACGACTGGAGATAGTCCCGAATGCTATAGAGAACAATGAATGCTGATTGCAGATTGTAATATCTTTTTTCTCTATTTTTATCACTTTTTCTTTTTGCAATATGTCTAATTTGGAAATATGTTTTGCATGGATTTCATATGTATAATGAATGTTTTATTTCTTGCCTTTATAATGGGTGGAGCAGGAGGGAGGGAAGGAGAGAATTTGGAACTAAAAGCAATTTCCCCCCAAAATGAATATATAATCTTAAATTTTCTCTCCTTTATTTTAGTAGCTACATAGTCTTGTGTGATCTTGACTGTGGTTCTTTGGTACTTATTTTTCTGGTTACTAATAATATTTTTTTTCTTTGGCCTAGAAGGTCTAGATTTGGAATGCCCTATTCCTGATTTTCAGTTTGGAGTTTCTTTCAGAAAGTGAATAGATTCCATTTTTTTTCCTTTGGGTTTTTGTTTTGTTTTGTTTTGTTTTTGCTGAGGCAATTGGGGTTAAGTGACTTGCCCAAGGTCACACAGCTAGGAAATTTAAGTGTTTGAAGCCGGATTTGAACTCAGGTCCTCATGACTTCAGGACTGGTGCTCTATTCACTGCATCATCTAGATTTTGTTTTTAATAAAATTGCAGTATATTTCTATAATTTTTTGAACTATGGCATCCAAATTTTTTACTTGTTCAAGGCTTTCAGGGAGTCCAATGATTCTTGATTTCTTTCTGCTTAATCTACTTTCCAGATTGTTTTTAATAGTATCTTATGTTTTCCTCTATTTTAAAAAAAATCTTTATTTTATTGTAATATTTCTTGTTTCTTTGTGGAGTCATTGAGTTCTGTTTGTATTATTTTGCAATTCAAGGTTTCAGCTAATTTGACAAGATTTTCTAACTTTTTTCTAATCTATTCTCTCTGAATTTTTTCTTTCAGAACTTTACTTTCATTTTTTTTATCTTTTGCTTTATTCCTTAGGCATTCTTGTCCTTGTGGCCAAACCAAATTTTGTTCTGACACTGTGCTTATAATTTCTATGAAGTTATTCTTTTCTTGGGACTTTACCTCTTAGTTAAAGTCTTTTATCATTTCATTTACTTACTTTAATTTACGTAGGATTTTAGCCTCAATTCTTTAATAGGGATTTTGTGCTAAGACTAGCCACTTCCACTAACCCTACATGGTTGGATTGACCCTGTTTGTTTTTGTCCTTTAGATATTTTGGATGTTACTGCCTCTGCTATTCTGGATGGATTGGCTGGGACTAGACCTTGTGTCTCATTCTTTGGTTTCCCTCTGTTATCTGGTGGTCCACTCTGTATTCTGGTCTCTGCCACTTTCTGTCTCCTCCTTGCACATTTGGCTCCATATTCTGTTATAAATCTGACAGGTTCTTGTCAGATGTTGGGCATCATACTAGTCTTGGGACTCTTGCAAGGCCTCATAACACATTTGTCTTGGAACTAAGATGTTCTTGTCTCCTGCCATGGCTCCTGGTGCTTAAAGAACGCATAAGCACTGTCACTTTGAATAATGGGCTATGGTGGATGATTCTGTTCCCCACCTTTATTCGGACAAATGAGGACTGAGATTTGGCTTCATGCTTCTCAACTAGAGCTCATACTGCCTTATCTCCCTTCTTTCCAAATCTCTCTCCACACACACCTGATCACAACATTTTCCATCTAAAAATTACATCTAACAGATTACAGGAGATAAATCTGATTTCCTTGGTATGGCCCTTCTCTTAGTTTCCACCCATTTCTGATCATCTGCAGTTCCAGACCAGATGGAGGAACTTACTTTTATTTCTCTTTGTTGAACTCTATATGGGGTCATTTCTAGACATTTCCTAGGTTTTATGTGGAAGATCTTAGGTTCTCCATGATATTTTCTATTAACATCTTAATAGGATGATTCATACACCCTCATTTTAAAGATATGGAATTTCAGACTCACAGAAGACAAGGAAGGGGCCTATCCATGGTCACAAAGGTTTTCAATGGCCAAGCTCAACTATGAATCCAGGTCTTATGACTACAAATTCAATGATCTTTCTAGAAGAAAGAATAAGAGGAGAAGGAAAAGGAAAAGGAGCAGGAGAAGCTGTTATCTTTTCCTCCTATCTTTCTGTTTTGTTCCACTCAGTCAGGAAGTCCTAAAGAACCATTAGTAGTTTTTCAGGTAACAAAGATCAAATCATGCTGTGTCTCTGGGGAAACTAACAGTATTTCTGTTTATTTTATAAACTGAGTAAAAGAAATAGTTTTGATCCTGTCCCAGGAGCAAAGGAAAGGTTCTATTGTATCTCACCTGGGTTTAGCAATGTGAGTTTTAGAAAAAAAAATAAAGCATTAACCAGCTTCAGGTGGTGAGCCATTTAATAATTGGTTCTGTCATGTAGGTTTTCGTCACTTTACAGAATAGAGTTGACCCAAACTATTCAGCTGTAAAATGAATCTTATTTTACTATTGAGTTCTCTTATCAAATTGGAGATGTGTTTCTATGAGGGACAATATTCCTCTCCCACCCCATCAACTAAGCTACAAAAAGGTTCTGTCTTTCCTTTCTTTGCTCTCTTACTTTATGACTTCATCATCTTTCTCCTATGCATTTAATTATCATCTTTATGCAGGTACCTGTATCTTCATACAGATTTATATATCCAGCTCTAGTCTCCTGAACTCCAGTCCCACTGCTAATTGTACATTTCCAACTATTTGTGTCATAGGCATCTCAAACTCAACATCACCAAAAGAGAGTTCATCTTTCTCCCTGAACCCACCTCTCTCCTAAACTTCTCTATTCTTTCAAGGGCACTATTATCCTTCCAGTCATCCAGATTTACAATCTCAGAGTTGTCCATGATCCTTCACTCTCACTCTACATATCCAATTAGTGATCAAATATTGTCATCTACCTCCATACCATCTCTTACATTTGTCCCCCTTTTCCCTATCCATACAAATACCACGCTAGTTCAGGCCTTCATCTCTTCTCATTTGGACTATTTAATTGCCTAATTATTCTCCCCTTCTTTCCAATCCAATTTTGACAAAACTATTAAAGTGATTTTCTTAAATTTCAAGTCACTCCCTCACTCAGTAAGTTCTAGTCCTTACTACCTACAGGAACAAATTTAAATTCTTCTGCTGAGCATGTAAAGCCCCTCACAATCTTACCCTATACTATCTTGCTAGATCTATTATACATTAATTCCTTTCATATATTTCACGGTCCAGTCAAATTATCTTTATTATTTCTCAAACAGCATATTCCCTCTCTACCTTTGCATTATCTGTCCCCCATGCCTATAATGTATTCTTTCATCTGTTATTTTTAGAATATCCAGCTTCCTCAAGGTTCAATTTATATGCTACCTTCTACATAAAATATTCCTTAATCCAATTGCTAGTGCTAGTGCTCTACTCTCAGCCATTTTCTATATGCCTATACATTGTGTTGTTTCTCCCAGTTGGTAAAAATTTCTTGAGGCAAGAGACTATTTAGGTTTAGCACAATTTCTAACACATAGTAGGCACTATTAAATAAATGTTTGATAAATGAATTGAAAACTTTTTGTGAAAAATTGGTTACAATAGTGATATTAGGAGGCAGCTAGGGCCACAAGGATAGAGCAGTAGTCTGGGAGGTAGGAAGACTTGAGTTCAAATCTAGTCTCAGACATTTCCTCTTTTTATGACTTTAAAAAAATCACTTAAAAAAACCCCTCTGTTTGCCTCAGTTTTCTCAATTGTAAAATGGAGTAATAATAGTACCTACTTTGCAGGGTTATTGTAAAAACAAAATGAAATAATATTTGGTGATTTTTAAGCACTCAGCATAGTGCCTAGAACATCGTAGACATTCTATAAGGTAGTTATTTTTTAGTATTTTAAATACTTTTCTAATCTTGTGGTTCTCTTCACTACTATAAAATTCTCCAACTCCCAGACTCTATGTCCTATCCTTTCTAGTGTCATAGAAATTTTTTCTATATATGAGGGACCTCCTGAAGCTACACTCTCAGCTGCTGAAATTTATTTTCTTACCTCTTCCTTTTGTCTGAGTAATTATAAAATCTAATAATGCTGTGATTTAATAATTAGTAACTATTGCTGTATTACACATTATGTTCTCCAACATGACAGTGTGGTAATGTCCGGTGATTATGTTTTGTACAATGAATTAATGTGCTGCTTTATCCATTCTGTAAATTGAAAATTCTGTACAAATTTCACATAAAAGAAGGCAGTCCATAGTTTAAAATGTCTATGCAATTGTTGAATACAGATGCCATTTAGGAAAAAAAAATTCAGGGCTTTGAACTGAATGTGCCAGATCCTTTTTTGTTTTAGGTTTGTTTGGATTTATTTTGAAATGCTTTTGAAACTTTCTTTTTCATTGGTCACTGTTATCTGTTTGATATTTTCTCAAACCAACTAGTAAAATAGTACTACAATATTTATAAAATCCACTTTATAAGAGTTGTCATGGAGGAAATACTTTGACAATTTTAAAGAAACATATAAATGTATTGTGATTATAATCAATATGTTAATAACAATGATAATCAGAAGATGACATGAAAGAGAAAGAAAAAGAAGAGGAGGAAGAGAAAGAAATTGTTGTTTTGAATGGAATTCTATCTTAATTTCATTCCAAAATTCTAAAATTTTGAATATTTAAGAGGAGATAGATTCCTAGAACAGAAGCATCAGTGGGGATTCTGTCCTCTGGTATCAGTTCCATGAACTATGCCTAATTACTTTTCCTAGACATCCGGATATACATTACAGAACCAAACTATGTGAAGACGACACTTTCTACAGAAGAGGCAATATCTTACACTACACAGTGCAGTTGGACTTTAGATCCAAAGGTTTTGGGTTTAAGTTCTGCCTGCAACAACTATGAGCTGTGTGACACTGATCAAGTTGTTCAACTTCTCAGAATTCTAATCTCCTCTTTGTGGGAGAGATAGGGGGGATAGTAATATTTTATACTAAAATAACATAACCAAATGCCTCATGCCTTATGCACCATAAATTGCCATATAAATATAATCTATCTTACTATTTTTGTCCCAACACACACATTTGTATCTTCAGAATAACTATTAAAATGACCATCATCTGGACATGGCTCTCTTCAATAATGAAATATTTCAAACCAGTTCCAATTGTTCAGTGAAGAAAGCCATATACACCCAGAAAGAGGGAAGTGAAATGTGGACCACAACATAACATTTTCATGCTCTCTATTGATGTTTGCTTGCATTGTGTTTCCTTTCTCTGATTTTTCTTTCTTTCTCTGATTTTTCTTTCTTGTAGGTATGATGTTTCTTGCACAAAAATGATGTGTGGAAATATGTATACATATATTCGAATTGTCAAGTATTTTAACATAATTAACGTAGTGGATATCCTGCCATCTAGGGGAGGGGTGGGGAGTAGGGGGGGGAAATTTGTAACAGAAAGCTTTGTAAGGGTTAATGTTGAGGAATTACCCATACATATGTTTTGCAAATAAAAACTTTTAATAAAAAATGACCATCATCCCTGTCAACCCCTATTTGTGAACATCTTTATATACCAAACCATTTGACAGACATTGTGATAGAACACAAAGGAATTAGAAACCTTGGTCCCTTCCCTGTATGTAATTTTTTTGTTGATTGCCAAAGTAATATCAGTCAAGCAAGGAAGCTGACAATGAAGGTAGATTTAAGAAAGATCCCCCTTCTGATGTTGCAACAAGGGAGAAGTCCCTTCTTGCTATAATTATTTTACTCCCCAAACCTAGGGTTCAAGCAAGCCCACCTGCATCTTATGCATCTCCCAGAATTTTAACAGAAGCAACCAGAGATGGTACTCAGTACCGTGGTGAATAGAATAATAGCAGGTGCACAGTGGAAATGTTAAGGAGAGAACAACACAAAATGATTTAGAAAGGATCACTATCTTTTTTAATTAGTTCATTTAGCTTCCTTTTGAGTCTTCCTATAGTTAATTCCCTATGCATTTAATCACAATCTGCAGGGAGGGAAGCTTAGCCTAGGAAGATGAGCAGACATGTAGGTGAATGATAGAGTTTTGACATATTTCATAACAAGCACTAATTGTCTGCAGTGTTCAGCTGTCATGCAAGAAAATTCTAATTCCCCATCCATTTACCGCTTAGCTGTATTTTCCTTCAGACAAAAGAATTTGTGTTCCTTATAAGGGAATTCAACTTGTCATCCACCTACAATAACCCCTTAATGGAATACCTTGGTTCCAATGATAGATATGAAACATCTGAATAGAACAAGAATTGTCCAGTTTTCCCTACTCAGGGCTCAAGCAAATCCCCTTGTTAATCTTCTGGTATCTCCCCATCCCAGATCCACAGGGATTCTCCTCCTGGCCATAACACAGTCTAGAGGGGAGGGTAACTGTAGATATTTAGAGTGAGTGAGATTTGCCACAGGCATCTTTGGGAATTTGAAACACAGCTCTGAAACCCAAATGACTGTATGTTCAGCACCAGGGAGAGCTCCCAAACTGAAACTGGGAAGAGAACAAGAAACTGCCTGTGAATGGGAGGGAGGAAAGAATCTTAGAATGTCAGAGTTGGAAAGGATCTTAAATGATTTTCTTTTACCTCTCTTTATTTTACAGATCCAGAAATGGTTAACCCCCAAATGATAGCAATATGTTGTCATGGATAAAATACTAAAGCTAGGGTCAGGAAGACCTAGATCTAAATCTCACTTCAGCTCCTAGTTCTATAACCATGGGCACTTGCCACAGTTTCCACTTCTCTAAATGTAGTGGCTTAGATTTAGTGATATTTGAGATCTCTTTCTGTTCCAAATTTATATTCTTATAATCTTATCACTTGTTCAAGGTCACACAACAAATCATAGGCAGATCTAGAGGAACTCTACTAGATTGTATACAACTTCAAAACAGGAATTATTTCACTTTTCATTTTTGTATCACATCTATATGACTAAAAACATGCTTTGAACGTAGTAAGGACTTGATAAATATCTGCTGAATTGTTGGCTATGGAATTCAGACCAGTTTTTTGGATGTGTCTCAATATCTTTCAGAGTGTTCATACCTTGTATTTCATATACATGTGAAATACATAGTTCATATTTTTGAGCATCTTCATATAGTATTTGCTGTGAAGTTCCAGGTATGTATATGTGACCTGGCCTTTCCATAAATATAGCCTGAGTTTTTGTATAGCAAAGAGGAGAGTTAAATGGAAATAAATATTATTACTGAAATTCAGTTCTTGTAAAAAGGGAAGAATCCAGCCCCAGGACCATGATGACTCAAAATCAGCTTAAAGGGTCCTAAGTCATCCACTTGGAATCAATATAGAGATGTGAGCCTTTTTCATTGTTTACTAAACCTTTATTAATCACTGAAACCCAAATAGCAACACTTTTGGTTCCTAAGTTAGTTTGGTTCCTTGGGTTTAGGAGACATTCAGACATTACTGACTCCAATGTCCATTTTCCTTTTAGAATTTACAAGTATACCTTCTTAGTATACATTTCCTTTTTTCCCCTTCTTTCATGAACCTTCACATACTTCAGACTATTAAAAAAAACATTTTTCTAAGACTTATTTATATGTAAACAGAGAACACACACTTCAGAAATAATACACTATTGTAAGAAAATATATGCAGAAGGAATCTACTCTTGCCATATTAAAGGGCATCTATGTTTTCTACTTTAAATGTTAACTAGAGTTTCCCAGGTTTAGCAGGGTACATGATCCCCTCTAGTCTCGAGATGATGGTCTCACTTTTAAAAATGATACCCTCACTCCAGAATAGACACCAGCTGAATTTAGGCACATAGGTATTCTTGTTTGAAAAAATATATATTGGGGGCAGCTAGGTGGCGCAGTGGTTAGAGCACCAGCCCTGAAGTCAGGAAGACCTGAGTTCAAATTTGGTCTCAGACACTTCCTAGCTGTGTGACCCTGGGCAAGTCACTTAACCCCAATTGCCTCAGCAAAAAGCAAAATATATATATATATATATATATATATATTGCACACACACACGCATATATGCACATATACACATATATGTGCATGCATACATATCTATGTCAATGTATGTGTGTGTAAATACACACACACATATATATGCATACATATACACACAATACACCTTTATACCTGTGTCACCCAGACTACAGTCATTGTCAGGACTTATCCCACTGTTGAATTACCTGTTCCATTTCCTACATAGGCCACTTTATCGCTCTTTAAGGGTAATAGGTATATGCCCCCATTACTTAACATCAAAGATCCATTCTTCCAATTTCAGATTCACTCTCATCCAACAGAAAAGATCAGCATTCAACCCAATTGTATTCCCCAAATTCACAAAAGATGGACTTGGGGAAATCACTTAAGCTCTGTTTGCCTTGGTTTCTTCAACTACAAAATGAGAATATTAATAGCACTTATGTCATAATGTTGTGAGATAGATGAGATAATATTTGTAAAGTACTTAGTAAATGCCTGGAACACAATAGTGTTATATTAAGTACTAATGATTGATGATGATGATGATGCTCTTTTACTTATATTATCATTGGTTTGGATACCTACTGTTGGAACACATCAGGTTATAGTTAGACAAAGAGTGTGGGGGGAACTGGAAGACACCAGTCTTGTTCCTTGTATCTATAAGACTGATTGTTACTTTTTAAGCTGCTATACTGAGTCAGAAGAATTTCTCTGATAAGGAAATCCACAGAGGATTTGTGGGAAAACATGGTGGTAGTACTCTATAATCATATCTCTGTTCCTCAGTTTCCTCATATATATATATAATATGGGTAATGATGCCCAAATTCTATATACCTCAGTTTATTCTTATGAAGAAGAGATGATATAATTAATGTATAGGTGTTGCTACAGTTGAAATGGACAAGTGTGGGGGAAGAATGCATATAGGTGAGCAAAACCATTGAAGGAAAGCTGGAGGAAGCATGAATGTGTATGATGAAAACTTTGCAGGAAGGTTCTTAAACAATGTAGAGCATGGTTTACAGCTATTATGACCAGAGAAAACAAAAAAGTAGCTCCCTAGTTCCACTCTCTGTAAAAGTTCAACTTTCTTGTTTCAGCTAAACCAGGGATAGCCTATTCCCTATGGTAGATTTCCAAGGAAAGACCTAACCTAGGCACAGATCAGGATATCCTCTTCTTTGAGGTATACCTTAGCAGATGGATGGACAAACAAATGAATGGGTGATCTTTTGCAACTCTGAGTCCTCAAGGAGATCATTTTCTTCCTGGAAGGAATTATAAAATATCCTTCACATCACAGAAGAGGCAAGAGTAGGAACAAAAGGAAAAAAAAAGAACAAGAAAGAAAATTTCAAAAACAACATGGTAGATATGATTTTGGAAGTTAATATTATGCATAACAAGATGCTCCTACCTGGATGATATACACTTGCTTGAACAAATTTAGTTGCCATAGTAACCTAATTCCAGGTTCTATCACCATGGCAATCCTCTGGTATTCTCCACTCTTCTGTACACATATAGCATGCACGTGTACATGTTTGTGCATCCCTGAGACAGGACAGTGCCTAGCAAAACCAGACAGAAATCACACTAAAAAGCCAGCTAACTCTGAGTCTCACTTTTCAACTCTATGAACTGAGGCAGAGCTAAGCGATAGTAGAGATACTGACACATCAAGAGAATCACCAAAAAAGTATCCAAGGTCTATCATTCCATCCCCCTTTTTCAGCATCATTGTGGACAGTTCCACAAGAGCAAGGGTTATATCTTCAGCTTTTTTTCTAAATCCCTCTGTAGCAGTCTATCTGTAATAAATCTGTAATGTCCATTCCTGGGCATTATTATACAATCATTTTGCAGTTAGATAAATCCTTACTGTTGTGTAACTGTTTGGGAGCAGGAACAGAGAAGTTAATGAAGAAGATGGCCAAAGGGAAAAGATGTGTGGGGGGAGGTGGAGAGAACAAGCCCATCTTTCTGGCTATTTTCTTTCCCCAAGCCAAGCTCTCCATTTTATTTCTCACTCCTAATCAAAAGCAAGAAGTTATTCCATCACACAAGTGAAAAAATGTATCATCACCATCACTTTCTAATCCAACCTTATAAACCAGTTGTTTTTCTTGAACCTCAGAATTATCTTCCATGTCTTTCCTTCATTCCTTTTTACAATTACAATACTCCTGGGAGGGAGGGATAACCTAGTGAAACATAGAATCATAATCTAAAAACTAGAGGATTGTAAAGAGGAGAGACTTAGGGTGTGATTCTTGCCTTGTTACAGACTATCTATGTGATCTTGGGTTAGTCAGCCAGTGAACAAGTATTTATTAAGTACTTACTGTGTGCCAAGAAATGTACTAAGTGTTAGGGATACAAAGAAAGGGAAAACAGTCCCTGCTTCCAAGGAGCTCATAGTCTAAAAGAGGGAATTAAACAAGATAAATTGGGGAGATAATCTCAAAAGACAGACATTAATATTAAGGAAGAATGGGAAAGACTTCTTGGGCAAGTCATTTCACCAGTTTTCCTGGCCTTAATTTTCCCATCTGCAAAATAAAGGGATTGTAACAGACCAATAAGGTTCTTGCCAGCTCAAAAATTCTGGCATTTTAATTCACAATAATATGCCTTGTTTTGTCTATCAAAATAGCTAATATGACAGAAAAGGAAAATGATAAATGATGGAAAAGATGTAGGAAAATTGGGACACTAATGCATTGTTGGTAGAGTTGTAAACAGATCCAACCATTCTGGAGAGAAATTTGGAACTATGCACAAAAAACAATCAAATAATACTGCTATGGGGTATGTGTCTCAAAGAGGTCATTAAAAAGGGGAAAGGACCCCTATGTACAAAAATATTTATAGCAGCTTTTAATTGGGGGATGGCTGAAAAAGTTGTGGTACATGAATGTAATAGAATTCTATTGTGCTATAAGAAATGGTGAGAAAACTCTTGTCAGACTGATGCTGAGTGAACTGAACAGAATGAGTAGAATATTGTACACAGTAACAACAACATTGTACAATGATCAAACATGATAGACTTAGCTTTTCTCAGAACTACAATGATCCAAGACAACTCCAAAAGACTATTCACAGGTGAGAAAGAATCTTAGAGTCTGAATGCAGATTGAAGAATACTATTTTAACTTTTGTGTGTGTGTTGTAGTTGTTCTTTTTGTTTTGTATCTTTTGTGGTTTTTTTTTCCTTTTGTTCTGATTTTACAACATGACTAATGTGGAAATATGATTAATGTAACTATATATGTATAACCTATTTCAGATTGCTTGCTATCTTGGAGAGTCAAGGAGGGAGAAAAATTTGGAACTCAAAATCTTACAAAAGTGAATGCTGAAAACTATTTTTATATTTAATTGGAGAAAATAAAATACTAGTAAGTGATGGGGAAAAGAAAAAAGGAAAGGAACCTATATATGCAAAAATATTTATATGAGTTTTTGTGTTGGCAAAAAATTGGAAATTCCCACATGAACTGATGCAAAGTAAAGTGAGAAGAACCAGGAACATACTGTACACAGTAATGGCAGTATTATAGTGATCAACTGTGAAACATTTAGTTTCTCTTATCAATATAATGATCCAAGACAATTTTGAAGGATTTCCAGAGAGAAAACTAATAAACTCTGAGTGGATTGAAATATAATTTCTCACTTTATTATTTTTGCTTCTTTTTTGCAACATGGCTAATATGGACATAGGACACATAGAATGTACATACATGGCTCCTAAATGGGTGGAGAAAGGAGGAAAAGAATTCAGAACTCAAATTTTTTAAATGAATGTTAAGCATAAATATATAGGGAAATGTAAGAAAATTCTTTTTAAAAGATGCAAAATATCTGTTAGGTTTGTCACACTCAGAGAAATATTTGTACTTTAAAAAAGAAATCTTCTTAGCCCAAGTAAATAAGTCTCTGCAATATATGAGATTTTTTTTCAATCCTGGAGGGATTCCTTTTATCTCCTTGTTAATTCATGGCTCTCCATATACACCAAAATTCCTTGCTTTGCATTTTATGTATAAGGCTTTCACTTTACACTTTAAAAGAGAAACTTGTTAACCTAAATGAATCTCTAACCAGTGAAATTGTAGTTGCCATAGTAACCTAATTCTAGGTTCTATCATCATCACTTCCTGTTTCTGTATGTGTATGAACAGAAGCTACTTAGATACTTAACAGCATCTTCAAAACTATGTTACTCCCTTTCACTCACTCTCAATTCAAATCTAACCTGATCAGATATCTGTTCACTATGCTTCTGTTCTAGTTCTAGCTATCTAAAACATCTAGCTCTAAGGCCTCAATTTTTGTAACTAATATGGAAATGTTTACATGATTGCACATATATAACCTATATCTGATTGCTTACCATCATCTCAAGGAGAAAGTAGGGGAGGGAGAGAGGAATAGAATGTGAAACTCAAAACTTTAAAAAAAATGCTAAAAAAAATTTTAATATGTAATTGTGGAAAAAGAAAATCTATAAAAAGCTCAAAAAAGAAATCATATTTTGACAATATTATAGTATGAAGACCTTGGTCTCACTTGAATCAAAGACCTTAACAAGTTACCTCAAATAAAAAAGTTGAATCAAGCTGAGGAAGTAATCTTGAATTCCATTGAATGAAAAGATTTAGATTTGTTTATGAGAACCAAACTATGAATAACAACTTTTTTATTATTCTCATTAAGAGAGCTTTGTTGTTTTTGTTGTTGCTGTTGTTTTGACCAGGCTGAAAAGGAGACCTTTTAGTAAAGTATATTCTACTCTTTTTATAGAGAAGATTAAAAAGATGGAGAAATGTGAATTAAATTATGACATTCATTTGGTTTGAGAATAGTTTAGATGGCCACAGTCAAAGAGTAGCTGTTAATGGTTCAATGTCAATATAGTCGTAGGTCTTCCGTGGAGTAAGCAGGGATCTATGGTTAGTGTTATGCTGTTTAAGATTTTTGTCAATCATTTAGTTTAAGTCACAAGGATCAATATAATGATCCAAGACAATTATGAAGGATTTCCAGAGAGAAAACTGATAAACTGAGTGAAGATTGAAAGGCAAAGGAGAGATGGCCTCAACACCCATAACCTGCAGAGTTCTGCCCTGGATTAGAGACCCTACAGAACCCATCTGGGATACACAAGCAGAGGAACTCGGAAGTTCAACCCTGATCTTTGTACCATTTTCAAGACTCCCCTGAACCTAGAATTACAGACTTAAATATCAGAGCTGGAAGGATCCTTACCAGTTATCTAATCATCTAAAGGTATAATGAAATCTTCATTTCTTAGAAGCCACAGTTCATGTGTACCTCCTATTTAAAGACTCTTTTGAGATGCTTATTAAATGTTCATTCTCCCATACACAGATCTAATGTATACAAGACACTGTAACAACCCCTGCCATCAAGGAGCTTCTATCTAATTGAAGATTAACAAGATGTATATGACATATACACAGATAAGTAAATATAATACTATAAGGATGAAGAGCTCTGACGATGGAGGGAGCAGGGAAGATTTGATGGCATGTGAGCTGAGCCAAGAGGGAAGCTAAGGATTCTGAAAGGTGGGGATTAGTACTCATTCTTGCCATCAAGAACATTATGTGAAATGCAGAGAAGCAGGAAATTAAACATCTAGTCTGGGGACCAGCCATAGTCCATTTTGGTTGCAATAAGGAGTTTGTGAAATGCCTTTTGAGTTAGGTGAGAGCTAGAGTGTGAAGGCTTTAAATATCAGGCTCCAGAGCAGGCATTTTATCCTAACAGATGCTCAAAAAATACAGTGATAACAGCCATGGATGACAAAACTATCTCAGGAATAAAGATCTAGTACCAAAATTAGTTTGGTCAGCATGTTCATGTGTGCACATCGTTATATCTTTGTATGTGTGAATGTATTAGACTTTTTAGTTTAATAGAGTTAGACTACTAAGTCTAATAGAGTTTTTAACTCCCAGGGGCACCCCCTATTCCAGCAAACACCCTGCAATTTTTACTCTGTACATGGAAGGCACCTTATTCCTGGGCACTGCAGGATCTTAGGTATCCTAAGGCATTCACAAGTTGCAAGTCTGGACTAGAAAGAATTGGGGATATTCGTTTTGGTTTGATCTACAATCAGAAGAGTCAACTCCATATCTTTGAGTGACCCTGACAGTCTAGGAGACCAGAAGGGAGAAATAGTTGAGTCAGTATTCTTTATTCCTGGAAAAGGATTCTCTGCAGTTGTACAGTATCCCTAAGACCATTCATAAAAGGCTCCTTGGTATCCTGCTCCCCCATTTAGTGGAGAACTGTGAGGAAAGATTCCTCCTTTTAAATTCTTCATCAGTTCAGAGATTATTGCCAAATACCTTTCTCTTTTTAAAATTTTGTCTTCCCTGTTTCCTTCTTTACACTAATTCTTTCTCTTTGTTCCCATTTCAAAATGGAAGTTATCTTCTCTCTGAGTCCTTCTGAGCAGAATTTAGAAAAATTAGAAACTGGAAGTTTACATTCTGTAGCCCCTATATCCTTACTTGAAGCTCATTATCCCTTGCATCTGCTTCCCCACTCCCAAGAAACATTACTCTTCCCAGGGAATGTGACAAATGAGACTGTGGAAGTAAAAGGGTTAACTCCAGCTGCCTCAATTCTACTCATGTCCTGGTCCATAAAGGGAAAGATGCAGCAAATCTTCAGTCCCTGTGACAGCAGCAGAGGGAGGATATTCATTAAATGAGGCCATTGAGCTGGGTAGAATCACCTGCTCTCTCTATATATTTCAAAAACAGCTTGGGCAACTTAACAGTGACCCCTGAGATAGATATTTCCAGCCTGGGCAATTGGCTTAGGACTTTAGGTAAGTCAGAAGATCCTGGGTCTTTCATTTGGTGCTGGCTCCCCTGTGGAAGATATTCCTTGCAGCTGCTATGACACTTCTCAAAAGAGAAGGGTACCAACAAAAGGAGGCTAAGCCCAAGGCTTGGATTTCTGGAAAGCATAGCCCCTGAAGGAGTTGTTGAAAGACTGCAGAAATAAGATGAACTGTTTAACAATCCCACCATCTCGGGTTTCATTCTTTTAAATATCCATTTCCCAATAGAAGATAAAAGGAGTTACAGTGTATTGTATTATGCTTTAAGTTTTTTTTTGATACATGCTTAAGATACATGTATTAAATGTTTCATTTGTATAAGAAAATAAATGACTATCCTATACCTGATCTGCATTGTACAAAATGATTCTGCTCCCTTTTAGGTAGACAATAGACATGTCACAACTAATCTTTTAATGATTTTTTTCCTATAGCTCAGAAAATAATTGGCTATACTATACCTGATCTATATTGTACATTAAATGATTCTGGCTCCCTTTTAGGTAGACAGTAGATATGTCACAACTAATCTTTTAATGATTTTTCCCTATAGCTCCAGGATAAGGGTGAAAAGAATCTAATCTCTCTTTTTTGAGCCAAAAATCCTTCATTAACAAACCTAGTCCGCATGGTCTGGGAACCCTTCTAATGGGAGAGATTGAGCATTCTGGCTGTCTTGAGTTCAGGAAGTCTATAGTTATGGTCACAGTGGATAAAGTGTTGGTCTTGAAGTTAGGAAGATTTGAATTCAAGATTGAACTCAAACACTTGCTAGCTATGTGACCCTACAGAGGTAATAATAATAATATCTTGTTTCCCAGTTCTTGTTATGATAAAATGATATATTTGTAAAATGCTTTGCATGCTTTAAATAAATGCTAAAAAAGAAAGCATGTAAATAAAATATTTAAATGTTAAATGCTTTGTGTACTTTTAAAAATATATATATAATTTGTTAGGTATTATTAGCCATTTTGTAGTTTCTCATTCAGTAGATACTAATATATTATATGAAATATCCATAGAGTTTGAATTAGGGACCAAGAAATCTAATAAGTTTTTAATATTAAAAAGAGATCTTTACATTCTAAAGGTTAGGAATCACCAAACTAGTACAATCTTTTTACTTTACAGATTCAAAAACAGAAGCCCAGACAAGGGAAGCAAAGAGGATAATATTCTACAGAATAATGATGATGATAATAATAACAATTAACAACTAACCTTTACATAGTACTTTTGGAGCAGCTAGGTGGTACAGTGGATAGAGCACCAGACCTGGAGTAAGAAGACCTGAGTTCAAATTCAACCTCAGCTATTCACTAGCTGTATAACTCTAGGCAAGTCACTTAACCCTGTTTACCTCAGTTTCTTCATCTGTAAAATGAGCTGGAGAAAGTAATGACAAACCACTAGCTATGTAACCCTAGGCATGGCACTTAAACTTGTTTACCTCAGTTTCCTCATCTGTAAAATAAGCTGGAGAAGGAAATGGCAAATCACTCCAGTATCTCTGCCAAGAAAATTCCAAATGGGGTCATGAAGAGTTGGACAGCCCTGAAACAACTAAATAATGTTCCAGGCACTGTGCAAAGTGCAAAACTTTTTTTTATTGTAGCCTCACAACAACCTTGGAGAGTAGGTGTTATTATTATCTCCAGTTTACAGATGAGGAAACTGAGGAAAACAATTTAAATATCTTTCCCAGAATAGCAACTAGTAAGTGTCTGAAGCCAGATTTGAATTCAAATATTTCTTACTCCAGGTCTAGTACTATAGCCATCTACCTACAAAGGAATAAAAACAAAATGGTGGAATTTCAGTTACTATGACAGGCCAGAAAAGGAGATTTCTCTGGAGTGAACAGATTCTGAACTAGAAAGGTCCTTAGAGATGATTTGTCCAACTCCAACACTTTACAGGTGAAAAAACCAAGGCCCAGTGAAGTTTAAAAACTCACCCAAACTAACATAGATGGTTAAATGAGACAATCAGGATTTGAAGGAAAGCTCTCTAAATTCAAATCCAAATCCTTTGCCACAAAAAGATTGGCCCTTTGTCTAAGGTTTCCTCCATCCTACTTGCTTTGAGTGGTCAGTGTCTCAGATCAAATCTGGCCTCACATGCTTACTTGTGTGATCCTGGACAAGTTATTTAACTCTGTTTGCTTCAGTTTCCTCATTTTAAAAGAAGGTGGAAAAGGAAATGTCAAAATGCTCTAGTATCTTTGCCAAGAAAACTTTAAATGAGGTCACAGAGAATCTGAAATGACTGAGCAACAATTAGTTTTAAAAGAAGGAATTCCTGACTACTCAAAATTTCTGCAGGTAGTTTTGGTTGGATCTCTCCTTTCCTATAAAATTCAGAGATCTTATAATCAATTCATTTTTTCTGCCTTTTTTAAAATTACCCAGCACTTATTTTCTCTCCCTCCTTTAGCTCAACCCCTCCCCACCAAGAAGAAAGAAGAACTGAGACCTTGTAAAATATATGCAGATTTAACAAGAGTCAATTCTCATATTGGCCATTTCCAAAAATGTATGTTTCCTTGAGTTCATCATCTCTTTGTCAGGAGGTGGATAGCATGCTTCATCATTTGACTTTTAGAATCTTGATTATTGGCTTGATCAAAGTTCTATCAAGGTTCTACAGCTTTGAAAGATTGAGTTCTAGACAATTTTCAGATGATGAAATTAAAACTATTTCTAGTCATATGAAAAGGTGCTCCAAATCACTATTGATCAGAGAAATGCAAATTAAGACAACTCTGAGGTATCACTACACACCTGTCAGATTGGCTAAAATGACAGGAAAAGATAATGAATGTTGGAGGGGATGTGGGAAGGCTGGGACACTGATACATTGTTGGTGGAACTGTAAATGGATCCAACCATTCTGGAGAGCAATTTGGAACTATGCTCAAAAAGTTATCAAACTGTGCATACCCTTTGACCCAGCAGCATTTCTATTGGGTCTATATCCCAAAGATATCTTAAAGGAAGCAAAGGGACCCACATGTGCAAAAATGTTTGTGGCAGCCCTTTTTGTAGTGGCAAGAAATTGGAAATTGAATAGATGCCCATCAATTGGAGAATGGCTAAATAAATTATGATATATGAATGTTATGGAATATTATTGTTCTAAAAGAAACGACCAGCAGGATGGTTTCAGAGAGGCCTGGAGAGACTTGCATGAACTGATGCTAAGTGAAATGAGCAGAACCAGGAGATCATTATACACAGCAACAACAAGACAATATGATGGTCTATTCTGATGGACATAGTTCTCTTCAACAATGAGATGTTTCAAACCAGTTCCAATTGTTCAGTGATGAAGGAGTATTTTATTTTATTTTATTTTTTGCTGAGCCAATTGGTGTTAAGTGACTTGCCCAGGGTCACACAGCTAAGAAGTATTAAGTGTCTGAGGCCAGATTTGAACTCAGGTCCTCCTGACTTCAGGGCTGGTGCTCTATCCACTACTCCACTTAGCTGCCCCATTCAGTGATGAAGAAAGTCATATACACTCATGGAGAGGCCTGTGGGATCTGAGCGTGAACCACAAGATAGAATTTTCACACTTTCTGTGAATGTTTGCTTGCATTTTGTTTTCCTTCTCAGTTTTTTTTTTCTTGTAGATCTGATTTTTCTTGTACAGCAAGATAACTGTATAAATATGTATGCACATATTCGATTCATCATATATTTTAACATAATTAATTATGTATATATATTATATATGATAATTAACATACAACACATAATTAACATGTATTAGACTTCCTGCCATCTAGGGGAGGGAATGGGGGGAAGGAGGGAAAAATTTGTAACATAAAGCTTTGCAAGGGTCAATGCTGAAAAATTACCCATGCATATGTTTTGCAAATACAAAACTTTAATAAAAAAAAAAGATAGACACATTTCTTAGATCTTTCAAGGTTGCTCATTTTAACTTTTTTTTTTAATTTTAACATTGTTACAGTATAAACTGTTCACATGCTGCTCATTTCAAACATCTTCCCAGATTTCTTTAAAGTCATCCCTTTCATCATGTGTAATATGGCAGTATGAATATATTCACCTTCCACACTTTGTTCATCTAGTCTCCCAGTACATTCAAATTGAAGGGAGATGGGGAAGCCAGAAGTACCAGACAATTTTTCCACCTTTCTAGTAGGTTAATGATTTCTCTATCTTTGCTATTGCTCTTCTAAAAGTAAGTAACAATTCTGGATAGTTACCTGCTCTTTTTCCTAAGCACCATCTTTTCCCACTATATCATCCCCTTTGCTTATGGGTCTGCTATTCAGCCTAGCACTGAGTTTTTACCTGTTGTATGTCAGTACCCACTCAAGAATCACCTGACATGTAAAAAGCCGAGATCACAGCTGCTGGTAAGACACTACCAGCCTGGTTTCTATAGTGCAGCTCAGCAACCAAATATAGTCTGTTGTAGGCCAGAAGGACATAGAGCAAAGAGTGTGGATGGTATGATGCAAGTCCTATCTCCAGTATTTAATTCATTTTGATTTTTTTCTTTAAAAAAAGGAACCCATTAGGCACCAGAAATAGCACTATTTAGAGAGAGATATTTGTCTCCAAATGTATCACAGAACTTCAGGATTTCACTGGTTACTAGTTCAAACAATACTTGAAAAGAATCCCATGATTTAACCCCATGGTTTAATCTTTTAGAAAGGGAAGTAGTGATCATGAAAAGGCTGAATGACTTGCTTCATCAAGAACAGATGATGCTATGACTTCACATGTATAATCAATATCTTATTGCTTGCCTTCTCAATGGGACAGAGGCAAAAGGAGAAAGTAAATTTGGAACTCAAATTTTTTAAATAAATGTTAAAGTTTTTAAAAATCTGAGAAATATTTAATGAAATATATATATATACATATATACATATATGTATATACACACACATATATATACACATATATGTATATATATATATATATATATGTATATATATATATATTTAAAAGAATCCCAACTGCAACACACCCAGGGGTCAACCACCAAAGTTTTACTTTTGGTGCATTCATACTTAGGTTTAGGTAAGAACTTGAACCATTTAAAGAGAGGACCCAGACTGCTATCTCATCATTTCTGGCTGCAGGTCTTCACATCCTCATACCAGGAGAGGGTATTGTTTTGATCATTAAATTGTGACTCCCTTGAAAACAGGCACTTAGCCCAATGCCTAGAATATAGTACGTGCTTAATACATGTTTACTGATTGATTTATTTTGCTTTTATCAAATCCCCAGCCCTTAGTACCTGGCGCATAAGACATTCTTAATAAATGTTTGTTGACTAACAATATCTGTGATAATCAGGCAGAACAACTCTAGGAGTTGAGGCAACTAGGGGAGGTGTAGTGGATATATTCCTAAATTTAAAAATTAGGAAGGCCTGATAGCAAATCCTAACTCAAGCATTTATTATCTGTAGAATTCTGGCCAAGTCAGTCAACATGTCTGTACCTCATTTTCTTCATCTATAAAATAATAGTGTTGGATTCAATGATCTCTAGCATCCCTTTCTAGCTCTAAATCTATGAAATCATCTTTTCCATTTAAAAAAAAAATCATGTCCAGTAAAGAGTTAATCCTCCTCAAATAGTTTTCATTATCCTAAAATACTGTTACTCTTCTGCTCTATGACCTGCAGTCGCCACAAGGGATCAAATCCAAACTCCTCTATCTGTCATTTCAGTCCTGCTCCCAGCTGATCATGATCACTATTTCTCCAGTTTTGTTACTCTGAGTTATAGAACTGGTAAGCCTCCTTACCACTACCTGACCTTTCTTTTATGATATCCCCTTCTAATTCCTTCCCACTTTTTT